>CM060328.1:8000986-8003486 GCA_030674155.1 Stramonita haemastoma | reverse complement strand
GACACCCTTTGGTATTGCGGCCTCTTCCGGTCTTGAAGAAGTGTGAATGGAGGTGACGGCCCTTTGATACGTCAGGAGGAAAAGGTAACTCTGGCTGGCCTCCTTCATCTGTGGAGAACATCAAAGGATAGAAAAGAGGGACGAGGGAGTTGGAAGAAGGTCGGCTGCTTCAGGTTGACATTTCGGAGGTTGAGGGGAAAGGTGCATATGGAGAAGGGATGGCAGAATGTAACGGTTTGGGTATGTTGAGGTGATTTTTTTTTTTGGGGGGATGGTGGTTAGAATTTGTTTTTCTTTTCTCTGTCTCTGTGTCTGACTATCTCTGTCTCTATGTCTCTCTCTCTGTATGTGTGTGAGTGAGTGAGTGAGTGAGTGAGAGTGCGTGTGCACTGTGTCTCTCTTTTTTCTGTCTCTGTCTCTTTCTGTCTCTGTCTGTCTCTCTCTCTCTTCTCTCTCTCTCCATCTTCTCTCTCTCTCTCTCTCTCTCTCTCTCTCTCTCTCTCTCTCTCTCTCTCTCTCTCTCTCTCTCTCTCTCTCTCTCTCTCTCTCTCTCTCTCTCTCTCTCTCTCTCTCTCTCTCTCTCTCTCTCTCTCTCTCTCTCTCTCTCTCCCCTCTCTCTCTCTCTCTCTCTCTCTCTCTCTCTCTCTCTCTCTCTCTCTCTCCTCTCTCTCTCTCTCTCTCCTCTCTCTCTCTCCTCTCAACAACAACAAAAAAACAAATACAGACGAGAGAGCTAAGGTATCATTCCTATCGGTGAAGACAACAAACCAGCTTAATAGCTTCCAGACTGGCAGACTACAACACAGCAAAACAATGTTTGATGTCTGCCTCTAGTGAGAAGAAAGTCAAGGTGATGCTCTATAGAAGATGCTTGATTCCATTGATGCGAACTTGAAGTGCTGCCATATGAAAAAAAAAACTGTGCTCAGGCAGGAAGGATGGGGGTGGTAGGAGACGGAGGTTTTGTTTTACACATGTTAAAGACACGTGTTTTCTCTCTTCTTTCTCTGTCTCTTCTGTCTCTGTCTCGTCTGTCTTCTGTCTCTGTCTGTCTGTCTGTCTGTCTGTCTGTCTGTCTGTCTCTGTCTGTCTGTCTGTCGTCTCGTCTCTCTCTCTCTCTCCTCTCTTCCTCTCTCTCTCTCTCTCTCTCTCTCTCTCTCTCTCTCTCTCTCTCTCTTCTCTCTCTCTCTCTCCTCTCTCTCTCTCTCTCTCTCTCTCTCTCTGTCGTCTTCTGCTCGTCTTCTCTCTCTCTGTTCTCATGCTCTCTCTGCTCCTGTCTCGCCTCTCTTCTGTCTGTCTGTCTGTCCTTCTGTCTGTCTCTGTCTCAGTCTGTCTGTCTGTCTGTCATCCCTCCTCTTCTGTCTCTATTTTTCTTCTTCCCCTCTCTGTCTCATTGTCCTCTACCTTAAAATAATAGAATATTTTATGTGTATATGAGTATATTATACATTGTGCGTACATACATATTTCAACTACGCACTTTTGCGCGAATGGTGTTTATGTGGAGGGTGGGGAGGGTTCGTGTTTATGCGTACGTGTGCGTGCATGCACGAAATAAAAACCACACTGCACTACACAACACCATTAGATCATACCAAACCATAGTATGCGGTAGAAAGTGACGAAATCCACTAAGAGCAATAATATCACACAACCCGCAGACACTAAACATGTCCGGTGCCCATTACTATCACAGCACTGAGGACCTCCAGGGTCACCCACTGACAGCGCCAACAGTCACAGCACGTGATGTATGTCTCCAATAAAAGTCACAGAGCTAGCTGATCTGCGAAAGAGGCCACAGAGAGAGTCTGGGAACCATGGTTAGAGCTTTGAAATTAATCATTTAATAGTAAATGTAAGAGAGCCTTGATTCCAGTCAGCACGGAGGTTGTTTTTTTTTTAATTCTTTTTTATTTTTATTTTTTTATTATTGTATTTTATTCTATTATATCGAGGATAATGGGAAAAGCACTCTTGTGTTTTTTTTACATCCAGTCCCCGTGTGTATGCAGTTGTGTAAATGTCATCTGTTCCCACCGGAACACGATGGCTTACTTTTACGAAAAGCGGAACAGGATTTAACGTCTGCGCAAGATGTTTTGCGTGCGTTCACACACGGGACCTCGGTTTATAGTCTCATCCGAAGGACTTTTGGGGAAGAGTGGAGTCAGCACTGATGTTAACTCCAGGAGAAAAATCTCCTCGAACGGGAATCGAACCAGAGTCGCCAAATTGCGAGCGCAATGTTCTGACCACTAGGATATCACGTCCCCCGGAGTCAGCCACTGAGAGTCTTGGGAACTATGAGCTAAGCCTTCTGAGGATCAGGTGGCCCAGATTTGCTATTTTCAAGGGTTAACTTTCTGGAACCATGGTTAGAACTTTGAAAATATTATCTGACAGAAAGTGTGAGATTTGATTCCAATCACCACGGAGTTAGTCATTGAGAGCCTTGGGGACTATGAGGTAAGCCTTCTGAGAATGAGGTGGCCCAGAT
>CM060328.1:7993486-7995986 GCA_030674155.1 Stramonita haemastoma | reverse complement strand
AGAGAGAGGTAGACATACAGACAGACAGACATACAGACAGACAGGCAGGAAGAAAGAAAGAAAGAAAGAAAGAAAGAAAGAAAGAAAGAAAGAAAGAAAGAAAGAAAGAAAGAAAGAAAAAAAAGAAAGAAAGGAAGAACGAAAGAAAGAAAAAAAGAAAGCAAGGAAAAAAGAAAGAAAGAAAGAAAAGAAAAAGAAAGACAGAAAGAAAGAAAGAAAGAAAAGAAAAAGAAAAGAAAGAAAGAAAGAAAGAAAGAAAGAAAGAAAGAGAGAAAGAGAGAAAAGAGAGAAAAAAGAAAGAAAGAAAGGAAGGAAGAAAGAAAGAAAAAAGAAAGAAAGAAAGAAAGAAAGAAAAAAGAGTGAGAGTGAGAGAGAGTGATACAGACAGACACATAAACAGACAGACAGACAGACAGACAGACAGGCAGACAGACAGACACATAGACAGACAGACATATAGACAGACAGCGATGAAAAAGACAAATGTTATAAACCACACGAAACAGTACGACCTTAATGCTCCTAATACTGCAGTGACCCCCCAAGGTACTAGCGGCTGTGTGCTGTGAACATAGGGCTGACATGCATGAAGAGAAATGGTGAATAATTCACAAGTCCTGTCAGATCCGCCAGATGGATGCCATGGCTTAGTAGTTACGGCCTCACACTCTGATCTGATGGTGACCAAGGGTGAAGGTTCCAGTATCTGCTGAGGCACCTGTTCCAGGCAAACTTTTTTTTTTTTACTCTGGATTAACATCAGTACTGTTGCTTGTTTGTATTAATAATTAGGATTTTCCTCTGACTGGTGGCTGGATGTAAGAAAGCTGTTGTAGTATGCTTTATTTTTCTGGTAAAAAGTTTCCAAAAGAAAATCTTTTCAAAAAATCGTAGTACTTTTCCGATGTCGGAATGCAGCTATCTAAATTGTGAACGGAAACAGATACAAACGCAAAATCTCATCAACAGTCAACATCTGTGCTTTAACCAAGCAACGGGTGGAAAAAAGTCATTTTCACTCTGCTTCCTCAAAAGTATTTAAGAGGAGACAAGAAACAGAGTTTCAATGTGCGAACGCATGCAGAATGTTGTATGTACACATTAAAACTCCTATTGCTTTGTGTTGCATAGTTGGCCAGCTATGAGCGGTGGGATGGATATGACTGCAGTTATTCAGCATCTTCACCGCAGAGGGATGGCCTTCATCAGGTTCAGCTTTTCCACAACATACTTTACCTGGAGGACAGTTCAGTGGTCAGAGCACTCGGTTTTCCCCAGCCAAGGTTAAGCAGCATCCAGCGTGGTTACCAAGCGGATGGGTGACCGTTTGCTCGTGCGCCTTGGCTTCAATACAGTCCCCCAGTTAATCCAATAGTAAATGGGTACCTGCCCTCTTTAGGGTCAGGGAAGGTAAAGCAGCGAGGGAGAGGAGATGGGCGCCGCTGCTGGCCCCTAGAGAAGCTGAGGTCTGTGACGCCTCGCTCGCTTACGACCACAAAGGTTATGGGACACCTTTACTTTTTGCCACCTGAAGGATGATTCTTTTAAAGCGTGGACTGCGCCATCTGACAACCCTGGTTCGAGCCATCACTGAGGTTCCCATTGTAAGGGATTATTTCCTCCTGGAGTTACCATCAGTAGTGACTCCACTTACCCAAAGTCCCTCAGATGAGACTGTAAACGGAGGTCCTTTATGCGAACGCACACGGAACATCATGCGAACGTGTTAATCCCTGATTTTCCTTATGAAAAATAGGCCATATCATCGTGCCTGTAAGTACGAACGACGAAGTGTTTCTTTGTAAACACTATGCATACTGGTGTCATATCTAGATTGTCATCATCTCAGAAGTCGGAGTGTAGGTACCTTGATAGTAGTCAAAACTGGTCCCGTATGCAAAAGTCTTACCATTCTTTAGTCCTGGGGCTCTGGCCGAGGCACCAATACAAAATACTACCAGGATAGTGCGGTGCAGTACCCTAGCAAATGCTAAAAGTGTTGCTGGAGAAGCGAAGTGAAGATAAGCAGAGTCCATTGCTGTCTCGTGAAAGCTCATTAGCATCATATGAGTGACAGAATAATCTGATGGAGCATTGGGCTCTGCGCGCATGATCTGCTGACCCGGGTTCAAATCCCGGTTCACGGAGATTATTTTTATCCCCGAAGTTAACATCAGTGCCGACTCCACTCCCCCCGAAAGTCTTTCGGGTGAGACTATAAATCAAGGTCCTTCGTATAAACTCAGCAGAACATCTTGCGCACACGTTAAAACTTAGTCCTTTCTCGAAAGAGCAGACCATTGTGAGCCGGTGGGAACAGATAACAAAATAAACAAGCCGCATATACAAAGGGAATAGGCGTAAAGAAGCAAATGGTGTGCTTATTTTATGAACTCTAAAAAATAAAACAATGAATAAATAGATAGACAAAAAGATAAATGAAAGAAAGAAGGAAAGAAAGAAAGAAAGAAAGAAAGAAAGAAAGAAAAAATAAAGAATG
>CM060328.1:7985986-7988486 GCA_030674155.1 Stramonita haemastoma | reverse complement strand
GTCTCTTACTAATAAATAAATTAATAAGCAAAAAAACACATAGTTAGATTCAAAAGCAGACAATCAAGCTAGCAAGAACTTTTGAGAGATGTATGTTAAAAACCACAGGTCAAACCATCTTTGACATGAAGTGGTATAAAATAAAATAAATAAATAAAATAAAATGAGAACTAGATTGTTTGGTGGTTAGAATGCTAAACTTCTGATCTGACGACACGGATTCGAACCCCCACCGATGTTTTGTTGTATTCTTTCTCCTGGAGTTAATAACATCAGCGCGGTCTCCACACCTTAAAAATCGTTTATTTAAGAATATAAATCAACATGTCTTGTATCAAGTTACGCAGAATATCTTAAGAACACGTAAAAATCCCGTTCCCCATCTCATAAAATTAAGCCATACCTTTCATTTTTTTTATTTTTTGCTTTCGACTAGGAACAGAATTATATGAGCATATGACAAAACTTTGAAAATCATGCGCAGTGGTGTTATTATGTTTTGGCCTCATTTCCAAAGTCAGATTGCTAATACCTTGATTGTACATCAACTGTAACTGTTGAATATGTAAAATCTCATCATCGGCGAACCTCAGAACTCTAGCCAAGGAATAAACAATTAATGCAATTCAGTAAAAACGCACATTCTTTCCTTTTTTATTTCTAAGATTAGAAGACACAAAAAACATGAAAAAGAACACGATAACACCCTCATTCTCTTTTTGTTCTTTCTATAGGGGGAAGTGGAGGAAGCAGGTTGCAAAATCGTCAGTGGTGCCCCCACGGTCTACAGGACTACGGGGTATGTGAAGATGAGGTAAAGAATCTAGAATACGAAAAAAGATTGGATGGTAGTAACAGAAGAAAGAGAAGAGTGGTATGTACGCAAAATGTAACAGCTGTCACATTATCGCCATCACCATCGCTGTCGTCATTATCATCACTTTCAAATCAGTACCATCACCCATAACAATGTCTGTGGTAGGCATAATAAAAAAAGATGGTACTGTATGATGAAAAATGACGATAACTGTGACTGCCGTAATGATGGTGAGGGTATTACAGTTTCAACAGAATGCCCATAGAGTGTGAAGGCATTTTTAACGTTGACTAACATACTCCATTTCTGGAAGCGTTTACATACAACAAACCAAGAATGATACACACATCCATACAAAAGTGTGCGTATAAACATAAATACATGTGTATGAATTTGGACATACACACACATCGACACACACCGACACACACACACACCGACACACACACACCACACACCGACACACACACACACACACACACACACACACACACACACACACACACACACACACACGCACACACACACACACGCGCACACACACACACACACACACACACACACGCACACACACACACACACACACCACACACACACACACACACACACACGTACAACCCCCCCCCCCACACACACACACACACACACACATACCCACCCACCCCACATACACACACAAACCAACACACACAAAGATACACATCAACAAAAACCCCTTTTTCATCCATCAGCAATGCATGACGCGCTATAAAAACCTGAACTTCTGATGCTATCAAAGGGTGGATTGGAGCACATACTGTGAGTATTACTGTTATTGTTGCTGCCACAGAGGTTTGGATGGGGAGGGGGGAGAGGGGAGAGGGGAGGAGGGGAGGGAGGGGGAGGTAGGAATCAATCCGTCATCCTTTCCATTGAAGCAGTTCAAGGGCGTAGCGGGATGTTGGCTTTCATTTCACAAATTTGATGCAGCTAGCCATGTTGTGAAATCTTTTTGTGCTGTGTGTTGAAAAATTGGACCTGCTCAAGCTATACTGTATTATTGATGTGCGATTCTACCTCTCTCTCTCTACCTTTTATTACTCTGAATCTGGTTGTTTGTTTGGTTTGGGGTTTTTTTTGTTCTGATTTTGTTTGACGGCGTTTTGTGAAATGTTATTTTAGAGTTGATCTGGTAGTTCTATTGTCTCCTCAGTTTTTTTAATCATTTTTTTTCAAATATATTTGTCATGTATTTGTTTCTGGTCTCACATATTCATTTATTGATTTATCTATTTATCGTTTCGTTGATTTATTTCATTCATTTACTCATTTTCTTTTGGCTTGTTTGTACTGCATTTTGAGAATAAATAAAACAAGCACGCATCTGCTCTTTTACTTCCAGAGTCCATGTGTATGCAGTTTTATGAAAGTTCTCATCTGGTGTCATTGGCACGCGAAGCCTACGCATCCAAACCGTGGAACAGGTATTAACGGGTTATGTCTGCTTTTGCCAATGGAGGCTTAGCTTATAATCTTATCTGAAGGACTTTCATGGGAGCATGGTCAGCATTAGGGCATCCCCCCCCCCCCCCAAATAAAAAATCCCTCTTAAACAACCGTCTGGGTGGTGGCTCAAACGTGGGCCATCAGATCATGAGCACAGTGCTCTAACCACCTGGACATCCCACCACCCGCTTCCCTCTA
>CM060328.1:7963486-7965986 GCA_030674155.1 Stramonita haemastoma | reverse complement strand
GACTATGGAGTTGCGCTCTGGTCTTTAGAGCGCAAAGCCTGGGCAAGTATGTATGGAGGGCAAGCTGTTACCCATGCAGCAGACCCCCCCCCCTCTCCACGGCACTGGAATGATCCATTGGAAGGGCATTGACCGATACGAATGGTTCCAGTACCGTCGCAGGAGCCACCAGAACGTTGCCATATACCTACAGCCCCGAGCCGCTCTGGGACTCCAACTCCCCGATTTTTCCTCAGGGATGGTGTCTAAACACGACACCTGTGTGCATGCTGGTTTGTTATAATTTTGTCATCCGCTCCTACCGGCACGCGATGGCCTACTCTTCCAAAAGTTGGAACGGGGTTTTAACGATGTGCGCAAGATGTTCTGCGTGCATTCACACACGGGGCCTCGGTTTCGAGTCTCATCCGAATGACTGGAGTAAAAAAAACAACGGTTAAATAGTTATTCTGTATAATTTAGAATGAAATCAAAAGAAAAAAGAAAAAGAAAGACGGACAGAGAGACAGAGAGACAGACATGTAGACAGACAGAAAGACAGACATAGATGCAGCAATGAAAGCAATACATAGCCATACAGTGTCTTAGTGAACCAAGACAGTCAGAGAGACTGATAAATATATTACCATGCAAAAGAGGCAGAGGAAGAGACAGAAACAAAAAAAAAAAAGTAGGTCACAGAGACAGACACACAATAAAAGAACGTACACACAGATACAAACACACAAGAACAAAAGACAGTAACAGGTGAAGACATAAACACTGACCCCTACATCCAAAGTCCATCTGTCAGCTAGACCTCTCACTAACGGTCACTACAGCATATCCAACCGATGTCAGGTTCCTTGGTCCCCCACCCCTGACCCTCACCTCATTAGCCAAGTCACTGGGTATGAATTTTCTCTGGCCCCACGGCAGAAAGGAGAGTATGGTGAATTTTCTCTCTGCTCTTTTTTTTCTTCTTTGAACCCTTGGACAGCAGTTCTTGTTGCATAAAATGTGTTGTGCTACTATTAAACACCTGACAAGCAATGGGCAATGATACTAGGTGCTTTTGGGGGGTTTTGTTTATATGGGGAAGCAAAAAGAAGGGGAAAAAAGGTGAACAGAAGGAAAAGAAAGAGCGGGTAGAGAATAGTGCACTTCACGAAAAGAAAATACAAGAGTGTTTGACAGAAAAAATAAAGGAAAAAAGGTAACATTGTAATGGCTGTTCTTACTTTTTTGGTTATTTGTCTTAGTTTTAGCCAGTTTTGTTGTTATTGATTTTTTCTTTTATTTGTTTATCTTAATTTGTTTATTTGTTTTGTTTGTTTGTTTACTTTATTTTTTGTTGTTTTGTTTGCTTTAGTCAGGTACTAAGTGCTTTCTTAGCCTTGCTCAGAAGGGAAGACTGTACACATGAGAGAATTGACTAAAACTAAAATAAACAAACTCCAGTAATCCTTGCTGAACAAGCGCAAGGAGTACAAAGCAACAACAACAAGAGCAACAACAATGGGAAAGACTTTCAACAGGCCTTACTAAACATTTCTTTATCTTTTTTGTCAGGGGAAAGAAAGTCAATCTAGCCTTACAAATTAATATCGAAGTCAAGAAAAAGGATATGAAAGAAAAACGAGAAAGAAGAAAGAAAGAAAACAGAAAGAAAGAAAACAAAAAGAAAGAGACACATCAACAGATATATGAACATGGACACTCTGGAAAAAACAAAAAAAGCAGACAGAGAGACTGAAAGATACAATCTGCAAAGACAGACAGGAGACAGAGACACAGAGACATAAGAAACAAAAATCAAAGAAACCACAAAAACATAGAAGAACCTACCACGAAGACAGACAGACAGACAGACAGACACACACACACACACACACACACACACACACACACACACACGTACGCACACACACACACACACACACACGTACGCACGCACGCACACGCACACACACACACACACGTACGCACGCACACACACACACACACACACACACACACACAGGGGGAATAAAGATAAGGACAGGTGGAGCCATAAACAATGAGGGCTACATAAAAAGTCCATCAGGACCGTGTCAGTTACACCGCTCATAAGTTGTCACTCTAGCGTGTCCAGCCAAAGGTCAGGTTCCTTGGTTCACCCTGACTCTCACCCATTAGCCAAGTCACTGCATAGGATAGTTTTCTGCCTCCGCTGCAGACAAAAGAGTAGCATCAATTTTCCCTGTGCACGATGCTCGGTGTTGCTTTCTTGCTCTTTTTTTTCTTCTTTTTTATTTTGAACTCTGGATGTGTACATAAGCCTGGTGTTTTGCCTAGACAGCAAGAATTTTGTTTAGGTACAAGCCTAATTTACCTTGCAGATCTTTGCAACGCTTTTCGTTTATTTGCACCAAAAATCACATCAATTGTATAAACTAGTGTTCAGTTTGGGTTACTGAATGTATTCAGTATTTGAACCACCAGTGCCCTGTATTTGCACAAGCATGCACTGCAAGCATTA
>CM060328.1:7955986-7958486 GCA_030674155.1 Stramonita haemastoma | reverse complement strand
AAAACACAGGGGGCTGCTTATTCCATTATCACCAAAAATAAAACAATAAATAAATAAATAAAATAAAAGGATAAATATTCCTCACTACTAAATTCTATTGTATTAGCATCACAGTGTAGAATAGGGACAAGCATGACAACTCCCTCTTTTCTGTCCCTCTCTTTGTTTCTGTCTTGTTCCCTTTTCTTCTTACCATCTCCTTCTTATCTATTTTCTGCGTTCTTGGTCCATTCTCCTGCCTTTTCTACAAAAAAATACATGTCTAAGATAACAATTCCCTGGCACCTCAGAGTCAGACGCGCTAGGACTGCTTGTCAGGAGCTTAGCGGCAGTGCAACGCATTTTCGCTTATAATACAGACAAGAACGCAATTTAATACTGTCTGGGTGTTTGACAAAGAATAGTAAGAAAAAAAGAAGAAGAAAGAACAGGAACAAAAATAGTAAGAAAAACGAAGAGGAGGTGTAGAAGAAGAAAAAGAAGAATTGCGAAGAAATGCAAAAAAAATAATCATTGCGAAGACGAAGACGAAGAAGAAGAAGAAGAAGAAGAAGAAGAAGAAGAAGAAGAAGAAGAAGAAGAAGAAGAAGAAGAAGAAGAAGAAGAACAACAACAACAACAACAACAACAACAACAACAACAACAACAACAACAGCAACAACAAGTACAAGACAAAGAAAAAGAATGCGAAAAAATGCAAAGAAGAATACATCCCCATGATATTGTAGACTTCTGGGGTTCTGTGATGAAATCACAGCAGCAGAACAGACATCGACACTGGGTTCACTGTGAAATTAGGATAACAAGAATAGCCAAATAATATACAGATACAGTGTGGGTTTTGTGTATGTGTGTGTTGTGTGTTTGTGTGTATATGTGTATGTGTGTGTGTGTATGTGTGTGTGTGTGTGTGTCTGTGAGAGAGAGAGAGGGGGGGGGGGAGAAAATAGAGAGTGTGAAACAGAGACAGAGACAGAGAGACACAGACAGACAGACAGTACAGACAGACAGAGACATAACGAGAGATAGAGAGAGACAGAGATAGAGAAACATAGGGAGAGAGACAGGGACAGAGAAACAGAGACAGAGAGAGCATGCATGAATTCATATGTGGGTTTTTTTTTCTCTTGTATACATGTTTTCCCCTTGAGAGCCAATATCATCCTTTTTTTTGTTGGTACGGGAAGTGTAGAGTCTGTGTAATGTCATTCTGAAGTTTTCGTGTGGCATAAGGACACCACAGTGTGCTGGCTGATGATTTTCCAAATGGCACCACACAAAAACATATCACCATCATTATCAACATAACCACACTTTGAAGAGAACCTGTCAATTGAAAACATGTGCCTCCACTTTCTGACCACACACAAAACAAACAAATGAAATTCAACCAGGCAAGCTAACAAGATTTTTGAAGAGGTGTTGTCCTGTTGAACTCTATGGCTGTTATGTTTTCTGTTGTTGTTGTTGCTATTATTTTGTTGTTATTGTTGTTATTGCTGTCATCATTGTTGATGCTGCTATCGTTCCTGTTATTGTTGTTTTTTTCTTTGTCCTCCTCCTCCTATCTATTATTGTTATTGTTCCCGTTGTTCTTGTCCTTCTCCTCTTCCACCTTTTGTTGCTGTGATTGTTATTGCTGTTGTTATTGTTATTGTTCTTCTTCTTCTTCTTCTTCTTCTTCTTCTTCTCTGTCTCTAACGATCTCTGTCTGTCTGTCTGTCTGTCTGTCTGTCTGTCTGTCTGTCTGTCTGTCTGTCTGTCTGTCTGTCTGTCTGTCTGTCTGTCTGTCTGTCTGTCTGTCTGTCTGTCTGTCTGTCTCTCTCTCTCTCTCTCTCTCTCTCTCTCTCTCTCTCTCTCTCTCTCTCTCTCTCTCTCTCTCTCATCACATCATCACACACTCACACCCACACACACACCACACACACACACTCACCACACCACACACACCACACACACCCACACACACACCACACACACACACACGGACACATTTGTCTTTCAAATTGGTACGTCTGCTAAACGTTAGGAAACCAGCAGCTGCATATTACAACAGCAAAGAAAACTGGAGTTAACGCCGTGAGGCTTTTGATGTCGTTTTATGTTACAATGAATCCGAACAATAAATTCAAGAAATTCACACTTTAAGATGTGAATATCTATATCTATACATATATATATATATATATATATATATATATATTTATATATATAATATATATATATAATATATTTATATATATACATATATATGTTCAAAACATGTATCTATATATATTTTTTATATGATAAAATCAGATTTTTTTACTTAGGGAATATATGTATACATACATCTATTTTTTATATAGTTTCATCAGGCTTTTGGACTTGACAACGTTAATGTTACAATAACAAGACGTTCTGCTAGTTTCTAAAAGCAGAGTAAGAGTGATTTTACTGGTCTTTGAAATAACTGCAGCAGTTCCGAAGATAAAGTACTATTTTGACATTGTGCAGTTGT
>CM060328.1:7923486-7953486 GCA_030674155.1 Stramonita haemastoma | reverse complement strand
AGAATGTATGAGTTGCAACACGATGTTAAAGGACAAAGACCGTGTCATATTTACTTTTATTTGGGCATTTTGATCATTACCATTTTTTTAAAATCTCATTTAAATTTTAGTAGTGAATTTTGAAAAATTGTTATGAAAAAAGCTCACAATGCGTAAGTGTTATTTCTTATGAGTTATTGTGACTTTTTGGTTTGTAATATGAATTCAGAAATGTGCATGAAATAATATAACATGCCTGTGTACATACATCTGTGTGTATGTTGTTATTGTGTGTTCCCAAGATTATCACTCTAGGAGTCACCCAGAATGTTCTCTCTGACTCACTCACCCCGCCTGGGAATCACTGTGGGGTTGGAATTGCACACCGAATGAGAAGTTTGCGTGTAGGACTGTTTTCAAGTACCTCGCCATATAGGCAGCCGTACTCCGACTTAGAGGACTTTTTCTCCTTTATAGGAGAGTGCAGGTTGTTATGTTAAGAGCTTCTCATGGCTAAAGGCAATCTCAACACATTGTGTGTGTGTGTGTATGTGAATGTGTGTGTTGTGTGTGTGTCTGTGTATCTTTGTGGTGTGGGTCTTTGAATGCGTGTACGTCTGTGTGTGTCCATCTGTCTCTCTATCTGTCTATTTATCTGTCTGTCTGTCTCTGTTTATGTCTGGGAGTGACTACACTGTAGCACTAAAATGCACATGAAACATACCAAGGATAGTGATCCCACATCGCAAACCACCCTCCATAAACAAACTCAGTCAACATTCACCACCCAAGTACCATACTTTCCTCCCTACCAAGGGCACAGAAAATACATTTTGCCGGATATCTTGGCCGCACTTTTGCTTTAGAAATTGGCACTTTTCCATCTATTTTTCTACATGACGTGTATATTCATACCACACGTACTAAGGTATTCACAGAATTGAAAACGACTTTTTGTGTCAAAGACCAGCCTCTGACTCTGAACTTGTGTGATTTTGCACAAATTTAGTGGGTTTGGGGTTTTTTTTGATTCAGCAAACACTGTACTTCCTCAGCCCTTTGCTGTGTGCTAGCTTCCTAACTGTAATTTTCATGCGCGGGGTCAACGCTGTAGGAAAAAAAAAGAATCCTCATTTGATGATCATTTCCTACTTTCTCCTAACCACCTAGTATTGCTCTATGTCCACAATCCCCCAAGCAAGTGCAAAGCGCATTTTTGAATAGTTTTTGTTTTTTAATCTCTGAAAACCAACATAACTTTTTTCCCGACTAGCACTCTACAGAACATACTACATGACCCACAAGCTAACACAGGAGTGTAGCCTGGATGCCAGGGTCCATAAGCTTCCCGTGTCATTGCATGATGGGGTTTCGCTATACGGGTAACTGATTTACGACCCACACCAGCAGAGGAGGGAAAATAAATACCAATCTTTAAACTGGTAGGGAATTTATGCCTGCAATCTCGCAGTATGTGGGGTGAGGAAAGTAGGGACTTTGAGCAAACTTGTGAGAGCTGAGAGACAGAGACAGAGACATACAGAGACTGAGACACGGACAGAAAAGAGGCATAGAGAAAGAAGGAAGTAAAGAGAAAAGGGACGAAAAAAATGGCCTACACTAAAGCCATTTCTCCCAAACAAAATGGACTACCCCTATCGGCTATACAGGTAAGTTATCTTTGTTTCTGAGTTTTGTCAAACTCTCCAAAACGAGTTACAAGACGTTTCAGAAACGTGTGGATAAAGAACTGACATCACATTACCTATCCCGAAGTCCTATAGACAGTGGGGGTGCCACATTAGATTTTGCAACCAGCTTCCTCCACTCCCCGAGGTCTTCTGTTTTCTATAGATGAAGAGCAGAAAAATAGTTGTTGATTTTTTATGAAATATCTAATGAAAGTGATAGAATGAGTTACTAGTCTTCTTTAGTTCTCGAAAAGTGAAAAAGACCATAGTAAGATCGTTTCATTTATCTCTTTCTGAGAAAATATACGTTAAAAAATAAACAGTTGCTTGTATTTTTTTTCACTTACTACAAAAAAGTAAATGCATTTAATATCTATTGGTAACAACAAACGTATAAATATTTACAGACGTGTGGATTACAAATGAAACAAATTTCTACAAACATATGGGGAGACAGATATATAAGCAGATTACTTCACTTTCACCTTCACCTTTCCCGTAGTCCGTGGACCGTGGGGGGCACAACTGAAGAATTTGCAACCAGCTTCCTCCACACCCCACGGTCTTCCGCCCTCCGCAGTAGATCGTTCAACCCAAGGCCTGTCCACTATCGTGTAATAAGTGTAATAAGTAGATGCAGAACATCAAAGATTGACAAAGATGACATAGTACTAGCTGCTGCTAGGAAAGGCTGAAACCACACCTGCCTGGAGAACTGTATCGACCAAAATGTCCTGCGTGTCCTCGAGACGATAATCTTGATCAATGATGCTGCTTAAAAAATGAATTTATAAAACTCGACAAAATGAAACTTCTCTCTTACTTATGAAGGCAAGATTATCTGCCTGTTGCCCCCCATGCATTTCTTAACAGGAGGTCATAAAAAGTATTTATCTATTTATTCATTTATACCACAGCAGTTTTCTCTGCCTGAAATTCGGGCTGTTCTCCCCGGGGAGAGCGCGTCACCATAAGTACAGTGCCTACCCATTTTTGTTTATTTTTCTGTCTGCAATTGTATTCATTTTGTTTCCTATCAGAATGGGTTTTTTCTACAGAATTTTGCCAGGGACAACCATCTTGTTGCCGTGGGTTCTTTTACGTGCGCTAAATAATGTGTAACACACGAGACCTCGGTTTATCGTCTCGTACGACAGACTAGCACCCAGACCACCACTCATGGTGAATGTTACAATACTGATGTTTACACAAACACAGACGATTAAATAAACACAAAAAGACGATGCAGAAAATAAGGATTAAAAAATGGCCGGAAAGAGAGAATATATCTGGATAAACTGGAAGAATAGGAAAGTTGGAGCATTTGTGTATATACTTGAAGGAAAACCTAAAATGATGTACACACATGGTTTTTGTGTAGGGGGGGGGGGGTTATTGTTGATGTTGCTTTTATCGGAACCAAACCTGGTACAGTGTACGGAAAAATACACAGTATTACCATAATATTAATAATAATATACAATATGATGAACCACAGAACATTGCAGAGACCCACAACACTCAGAAACCAAAAAAACGTAGACACAAACAGAAGCAGGCGCACGAATGCGCGCGAGCATACACACTACCAAGAATAATGTGTATATCGAGAAGATGCGACAAAAGCCAGTTTTGAGTCGTGTGTGTGTGCGTGCGCGCGCGCGCGCGTGCACACGCGCGCGCACCTGTGTGTGTGTATTCATAGATACATGAAAACTTGTCAGAGTACGTTTGTAAATTTATTTGGCATGAATATATTTTTTATAGTTCAAGATAGTGCATTACAACATATGTTAGTGTTCTTATCATATCACATGACGTAATATTCATTTGAGAATTGACATATGTGTATGCGCCCAGTGTGTGTGTGTGTGTGTGTGTGTTGTGCGCGCGTCTACGTGCGTGCGTGTGTGTGTGTGTGTGTGTGTGTGTGTGTGTGTGTGTGTGTGTGTGTGTGTGTGTGTGTGTGTGCACGCGCGTGGTTGTGATTATGTGTGCATGCGTGATTGTGATTTTTACGATTAAATTTAACTACTTTCTATAATAGATATTTTTTGCTTCTATGTATATACTTATGGCTTGTGGCCCACTTCAATTCTTACTTGTTTATATGAATAAGTGTACAGAATTTATATTGGCATCGGTATTATCTTGTAATGTGTGCGTACTGATGTTTAAATACTGTGTTGTAATATTATTATCTGTGATAAATGTGTTTACTATCCACTATGTACCGCTTGTAATGAATTTCCGGTTTTTTTTATAATCAAGTATTTGAAATGAATTTAACTAAAACGTGCATATTTGTACACACACACACATTTTATTCATGTATTTATTTGTTTGTTTATTTGTTTATGGGGTGAGAGAAAGAGCCAAAGACGGACAAAAAGGTGCACATGCACATCGTATCTTGTACACATAACACTTGCAAACGACCAGTCATTCATACATATAACTCTGAACAAAGACCTTGCTCATTTTTAAAATAATTTTGTCTTATTTCTTAGTTTTAATATTTTCATAAAATGTTGTCCATTCTGAGGTATTTTTTCCTTATTTTACTGCAGCTGCGAGCCGGCTACCCAGCCCTTACTTCAGCTTTTTTTTTTTTTTTGGCTGAAGGGGGAGGTAGGCTTTTCCCAGTGCTCTGACCAGCAGTGACACAATGACCAACCCACTGACATTAAAAATGTATGTTTACCACACCATCATTTGACATTTCTCCGACCACAGTAACGTGTTCATTCCATTCGCTTTTAAAAGGACACAAGTGACAAATGTTTATTCTAGACATTACCCTTAAACGCCAGAAAACACCCCGAAAAAAATATCACAATACATCATCTTGTAAGTTGTTTTTTTTAAAGAAACAGAGAAGTTGTACAAAGCTTGTTTTTTTCTCAAGAAAGTCAGCTGGTAGTCAAGTGCCTGTGGGTGTGCTCACCACTCGATTCCTAAACTTTAAAAAAAATACCAATATTGAATATGGGTGTTACAAAAAAAAAATATGGAAGCAATGTTTGTTACAAAAATTTATGTTGGTATCCCTAAAACAAAAATCCATGCAACATTTTCTTCACTCATTCAGATGGACAAGCTTCGAATTTATTTCAATAATTATGAATAATTATGATCCAATTTTATCTATACCGTCGTACATCTACAGTCGAGATTCTATAACAATTATAACTGGGCATGAGGAAAAGTAAATTTTGGGGGATATTTTTTTGTATTGAAGTGTACTAATACACCAAGGAAATCACTGATAATACTTGCAACCCAAAAGCAAAAAAAAAAAAAACTAAACAAAAAAAAACAAAAACATAAGCATGCCACTGAATCGGGGTTTCCATTGGCCATTTCATGGGAATAAAATGGATATGTCATTCTTCTGGGTGGGTGGTAGTCTAAAGGTAATGCGCCTGTCTAGAAAGCGAAGTGTGTGGTGGATTGAATCCCCCTTAGGCCTGAAATTTTCCCCCATCCATTAGACCATGAGAGGTGGGCTAGGTGGCTAGTCTTTCGGATGAGACGATAAACCGAGGCCATGTGTGTTATAATTATTTAGCGCACATAAAGAGTTGCCCCTGGCAAAATTATGTAGAAAAATCTACTCTATAAACAGGTACAGTTGCAGACAGGAAAAAATAATGGGTGGCGCTACTCTTGTGGCGACGTGCTCTCCCTATAGAGAGCAGCCCAAATTTCACACAAATAAATCTGCCGTGGCTTAAGTGGTGTAAAATGTAAAAAAAAAAATTAAAGTGAAATCTTTTGCAAAAAATTTTCTACCAGAATTGATAAACAAAAAGTGTAAATGACAGAATGGAATAATTTTTTAATGAAACATTGCCAAGTTAAAATGACATTCCCTTCGTCATCTAAAAAAAAAAAAAAAAGGCTGTACTAAGTTTGATTACAGTGCAAATCCAGCAATTTTACACAGATTCTTTAAAATCACACACAAAGATATTCGATTTGCATAACTTGAATATAAATTTGGCAACAGATGATTTTTATGATAAATACATTAAATTTCTGCAAGGCCAGTACATGACTATAATTATTTCATTTCTGAAATGGCATTTGATTCGACAATTTAAAGATAAGCAAAAACCAAGCCTCCCACACGGGCACACTTAACGGACTACTAGACTGTATAGGAAATCTTTAGATACATTCATCGTAAGCTGTATTGGTGTAAAATCTGTTATCGGTCTGCTTGCGGAAAATCAATTCACAAATCTGCCACCAATACACACTAACATCATTTCAATGCAGACAAGCATATAGCCTGGCCCTTTGTATATTACATTGGATTCCTTTTTTTTTTAAAACGAAAGGATCTTTCTCTCATGTACTTCACACGACAAACTAATATCACTACTGCCAATATCAAATTATCGCAGGACTAAATCTTTTTCAGCTGAAATTTCATTAAACCAAAATCTTGCCAACACATAAAGAAATGAACAAAAATATTGTATTTCCTGCATTCTATCTCCTAAAAACAAAAATATGTTGGTTTATTTCTTATATTCAATCTCATTTAAAAAAAGAAAAAGATTATGCTATCATATTTCTTGCATTGAGTCTGATTAAAAAATATGAAAAATACATAATAGTTTTTCTTGCATTAATTTCGATCTCATAAAAATAAAAAATCACTATGGCATTTCTTATACTCTATCTTTCATCAAAATAGTTGCACAAAAATAAATTATATAAACAAAAGGCAGCAATCTAAAATGTAAAAACATACTATTGCATTTCTCCATTTCAATTTCATTTGAAAAAAAAAACGAAAAATTTACTATTGTAATTTTTGCATTCACCCTCATGAAAAAACCCCAAAATATAACAAGGAAAGAAAAAACACACATCATTCCATCAACTCTCTCTCTCTCTCTCTCTCTCTCTCTCTCTCTCTCTCTCTCTCTCTCTCTCTCTCTCTCTCTCGCTCTCTCTCTTCCTCTCCCTCTCTCAAAAAAACATTCTTCCATCTAAACATGAAATATTTCTATAACCCTCCTCCTTCTCCTTCCTCCTCTTCCTCAACTAAAAAACATAAAAGACAGTCACCCATCTGTTAAACATCCATGGAAACACTAGCATTACATATGCATACATACATGCTTTCATGTCCATCTTATACAAATACGATTTTTGACTCCTGCGGAAAATTTGAAAGAAAAACACTTTGCCTTTCTTGTTTTAGTCATAGAACCAGGTCGTTTAGGAATCAATGTACAGAAAAAAAGCTTAAGACAAAAATAACGCTAAGTCAGCAGTGGTCGGCCATACACCAAACATTCATTGCGAACTAACAAGTTACAATCGTCATATCCCTAAAAGCTTTTTCCACTTAGAAAATAAGCCAAAAACCGCCACACACACAAAGTTTTTTGCTGGTTTCTATTGAATTGGTAATCGAATACCAGTGATATACCATTCCGTAAATATGCATGCAGTACACACACACGTCCTCCGCACGCACATACGCGCGCGCACGCGGATACAGACGACAATTTGCAAACGGTACGCACGCGAGGATTTGATGTAGAAAAAATGCACACAGTGCTTATTCCATTAATCTTGAAATAGAAGAATTTGAGAACACACACACACACCACACACACACAGACACAGACCACAACACACACTGTCTTTTTCAGTCCTACCGACCTAAACATACTTCCTACCCCTTCGTTAAAAACACACCTACCCTTTAATATAACCCCTCCCCCCCCCCTCCTTTCCTCTCTACTACCGCATCCCCTCCCCCTCCTCCCCTACCCTTTCAATTCCATCACTCTGAAATATCTAATTTTACTTCTTTTTTTTCGCCATCACACATTTGATTTTTTTAATATTTTAGATTAGGGACTTCCCCCTCTCTCCTTCCCCAACTTACGATGACGACCTATCCTCTATGGGCATTCACACATTCAGTCCTCATAGTATTCCCACAGACCTCAACATCCTAACCCCCTCCCCCTTCCTAACATCATTCTGTAAGACTGAACTCCAATCTACCCCCCCCTCAATTAGGAAAAAGGGGGATGGGAGAGCTATAAGTGTAGATAGTATCTACCTTCTGGAAATTCGGTACTAGGAATTTCTTCATTTCTCTCATATTTCTGCCTTTTCCTTCTCTTCCTGTCATCTTCATGTTTTTTCCTACCTATAGGTTAATTTTTCTGCCATTTATCAAAAAAGAGAAGAACGATAGCGATTCTCTCCTACTCCAAAATCATATGCACTGGGCCTTCCTTGCTAGGCGCTTAACGGCATCGCAACGCATTTTCGCTCATATGACAGACAACAGAAGTTGCTTTTTGAGAATTCAACGACGTAATGAAAAAGTTATACAACCACCCCCAAACATATGAGACAAAAATGCTTCCCCCCTATTGTCAGTGCAGCATAAATCAAGGAATCTACCTGCCATTTGTGTCCACATGACGGGCCAGGGTTAGAGTAACTGTAAAGGTTAGTTGTAAAGGGTTAGAGTTAGTGTTAGAGATTAATATTGGGGTAGGGGTTGTCAGTCCGTTGGCTGGTCTGTCTGCATGCATGCATGTGGACACAAAAACAGGTAGACACTATGGTGTGTAGCATTAGATACAACGGTAAGATCGTTTTCCTCACTGATTTAAAAATTTAGCATGGCCAGGGAACGCAGATGAAGAAACTATCAAATTATCATTATAATAATTGTGTTTGTTTTCAGCCAAGTCGTAGATCTTTCCGTTTTGAACATTTTTTCTCCGTTTTTTGAAAAGAACCGGTTACGCCCAAAATAACCCACACAAAAATTAAGAATAAGAAAATGAATACGCCTAAGTTAAACTACTTAAAAACAGATGAGCAAACCTCCCCCCCCCCCTTTTTTTTTCCCTATCTCCACTGATCCAAACATGTGTATTGTACCCCCCCAACACCCCTTTCCCTTTAATTAAAATATATCTCCTATCAAAAGTTATGCCCCCTCTTCACTACCACCCCTCCCCCCTGCACACACACACACACACACACACACACACACACACACACACACACACACACACACCACACACACACACACAGACTCAACGCACGTAGAACACTTTGCTCACACATTAAAAACTTGCTCCCTTTTCGGAAGTGTATGCCATGTGCACCAGTGCAGATGACAACTTGAAAAAGCGCGTACACAGGGGGACTGGATGTAAAAAAGCACACGAGTGCTTATTCAATTATCGAAATAAAAAAACAAGAAAATTTATACAACAATCGTGTTTTGCAACGTATGGGAAAAAATATTTCACTTAAAAGTATTTCAAACGGTCATTTCCTTTAACTTGTGTATTTTCTTTATACAACATGCATTTCGGAATGATATATCAATGGTAGATTATCCAATGGTCTTATTCATAATGCAATGAAACTTGATTCTACTATCTCTCTCTCTCTCTCTCTCTCTCTCTCTCTCTCTCTCTCTCTCTCTCTCTCTCTCTCTCTCTCTCTCTCTCTCTCCTTACTACTACTACTACTACTACTACTACTACTACTACTACTACTAGCTACTACTGCTACTACTGCTACTACTGCTACTACTGCGACTGCTGCTTACGACTACTACTTCGACGACTACTACGACGACTACTACGACGACAACTACTACTTCTAACTATCATTGTATCTACACCCATCATCTCTGTTTGAAAAAACAACAACAACAAAGGCTTCAAAATATCACAAAATATGAGTCCTCCTACGACTGATCGGATATCAAAGTGTACATAAAGACAAAGTTGTTTTTTTAATTGATCCTAGTCATACTTTTTAAATCAAAAAAGACATCACAGATTATCACAAGTCCTACCAGAAATGTTGAAGTCTAATGTAATTGTCTTAACATTATGAAATCCGATCCTTTTCTTTTTTAAAAGAAAAAAAAGAAACAAAGTGTCAAAAAATATTTCTGGTCTTACAACGAATAATGTGACATATACGAACCATACTTTTTAAACCAATATATTGAAAGATTTTTTTTTTAAATCAACAGCAATGGATGCCACTCTCACAATAAAGCATTATAAAATATTTCAGTCCTGGTGACAAAAAAACTTAATCTTTAGTGATCAGTTTACTGTCTTTTGAGCATAAACATGGAAATAAAAATTATGGCTTCCATTATCCATTATTTCAAATATTAAAAAAATCAAAATGTTCTATAGACATTACCAGTCCTACACGCACTAACAAAGAATTAATTCTGGTGTATATTACTGTTCAATGGAAAGCTGTGAAACGTTGAAAACTACAAGGTCTTTTTTTTCAAAAGGCGAAGAGCATTTTATCTTTAAATCGCATCATACTGCTATTTCTATAGTGTAAATGGGACATGTTCAAAAAAGAATTGCTTTCCTTTAACCAGTCATTTAATATAACTTGGAAAAAAGCCGAAAATAACCCACCAAAAAAAGACCTCAAGCCGTCAAGCATCATTTCGTGTCTTATGTGTAATAAAGGTTACGTCAGTCTAGAAGTATTGTATTAGCCTATCTTTTCATCTGATTTGTTAGATAAAAAGAAACTTTCAAAATCACGAAACTCAAATCATTAACACTCATTAATGCACCAAGGTGTATAACAAGGGTTCTATGTTCACTTGATGTAACTCTTTTGAGAAAAAAACAACCCCAAAATACTAAAAAATAATCAACCATTTTTGCCGTATTGTTGCCCCATAAGCATGTTATATCAGGCGATAGCATTTTTCGAATTAATTACTTCATCTTAATCATTAAAGAAAATAAGAAGCACCTTTTTTAACGCATTAACATGTTAGGACAGGAGATTTTGCGTCAATTATTTCAATAGATTCATTAAACAAAACCACACGCGCGTGCGTGAGTGCGTGAGCATGTTTACGCTAGGCATCCACATTTTCCATGTCTATGTAACAGATGCTGATTATGTTAAAGAGCTAATGACATCGACAAAGAACAGAAATTTATTAAATGGCAGCACTCTAAAAAAAAATCTCTCTAAGAATAATTAAACTCGACTCGGTTGATTTTGCAAAGCAATTTTACGTTATTCAATACATTAAGATAAAAGAAAACATTTTTCTCTGTAAAGAAGAAGAAAAAAACTTCATAGCTTTAATTTGCCCATGAAAACCAAACAGTCTATCGCCTCCACCATCAAGATGCCTTTTACACAACACTTTGTTTTGTTTACCTTGCTTAGTTTACATATAGATTATGAAGCATCATTTTTTTTTTACAAATCTCTTCATACACCAAGTTGTACGAAAAACTAAAATTTGAGAAAAAAAAACGATCCTCTCTTATTAAACGTTGTGCATTATCGTCTACTAGAGCAATAACTGCTCTAGTGTGGAGTGTTGCATGCTCTCTAAGAATACTGACAACGGATAACTTTTCTCTGGGTTTGTTGCCGCTCTTGTGTATGGTAAAGCATGCAGTCATGGTGGGAGTATTGCTCACATTTGCCTGGAAGCATTACTACTCTAAAGACTGTTTGGCAATGTTACAGGTTGTCACGTATCAATTCTGTCTGAGGATACTTTTTCCGGAAATCTTCAATCGAAAGATTCACTTGATATCTAAACAATTTTGAATTAGGCGGATTGCAAAAACTATACGATACTGTTGATGATATTAATTCGTCCATTTGTGGCCAAGCCTCTCTCCATGCCCCCAAGAAGGGGTTAAAGGCTAATCCTATCTAAAATCTGAAATCTTTCCATGGAACTGTTTTTTTCTTGTGTGCAACACTCCTATTTCGTATCACTGTTTTCCTCCCTAGTTTCATGATTCATGTCGTCAGTCTTGCTGAACTGCTTTCACAACAATTTTTTATTTTGCTCTAGGATACGTGGGGTGTGCTTACGCTGTGACTCCATGATTTGCGGTGTTGTCTTCGATGCTGTTCTAGATGATTATTTTGCGGTGTTTATCTTCGATGCTGTTGTAGATGATTAGTTTGCGGTGTTTTATATACCATATGATTTGCCTTGTTGGCCTCAATGCTGTTCTCGATCATTCGACGTGTTGTTCTCGATGTTATCCTCGATGTTGTCGATGGTGATTTGCCGCGTTATCTGATGATATCCTCAATGATTTGACGTGTTGTTTTCGATGATGTCCTTGAACCTTCGTCCTTCCTGTCCACCCTAGCGAGACTTACCGAAAATGACGCTCCCCCTTTGTAGAAAAGGTACGTCAATATGGCTGCCCTCACCCATGTCAGGTTAGGTCACAATCTCTTGATTGCAGACTCACAGCCTCTGAAAGCAGAAAGTGATCATTAGGAAGACTGCGTGCTCTTGTGTGTGTGTGTGTTTTGTGTGTGTGTGTGTGTGTGTGTGTGTGTGTGTGTGTGTGTGTGTGTGTGTGTGAGAGAGAGAGAGAGAGAGAGAGAGAGAGAGTGTGCGTGTGTGTGTGAGTGTGTGTATGTATGTGTGTGTGTGTGTGTGTGTGTGTGTGTGTGTGTGTGTGTGTGTGTGTGTGTGTGTGTGTGTGTGTGTGTGCCTGCCTGTCTGTCTTCCTTTTAACGTCTATCCACTAAAAAGTGATTTTAGACAAATAATTGGGGAAGAAAAGAATGTCGGTGTGTTTGTGTGGACAGGTGAATGGAGGGTAATAGAAAAAAAAAAAAAAACAGGTCTAACTATCAAAAAGGCTTGAACTACACATACTGTCCTTGACCCTTTGTCCATCCTGTTCATCCTAGCAGGACTTACTGAAATTGACGCTTCCCTTGTAGAAAAGGCAGGTCAATATGGCTGCCCTCACCCATGTCAGGTTAGGTCACTGGCTCTTGATTCCAGACGCACAGCCCCTGAAATCCGAAAGTCCTCATTAGCAAGACTGCGTGCTCAATTTGTGTGTGTGTGTGTTTGATTTATTCTTTTATAAATGTGTGTGTGTGCGTGTGTGTGTGTGTGCGTGTGTGTGCGTGTGTGTGTGTGTGTGTGTGTGTGTGTGTGTGTGTGTGTGTGTGTGTGTGTGTGTTCGTGCGTGCGTGCGTGAAGTCATTCTTTCAACACAATAAGCAGCAACAAATAACACACACACACACACACACACACACACACACAACACACACACACACACACACAGAGACAGAGAGAGAGAGAGAGACAGAGACAGAGATAGAGACAGAGAGAGACAGAGAGAGAGAGTCTTTACCATTAAAAAAAACCCTTAATTACTCGTCGTGCTTAACCAGAAGCAAACTATATTTAAGTCAAATACTTAGCTAAACACCCCACACCTAAATCATTTTAATAATATAGTAACTCCATTTTAGCTGCACACTCATATACTTACACGTCCCGAGCATTTGTTGAAGTCAGTTTTCCGCTACAGCTGTACACTTCTTATATACTTACATGTTCTGAGCATATTTTGATGTCGGCTTTCCAGACGATGGCCTCGTCTTTGTGGAGACGGCTCCCAGATGATCCACATGATGACTCACCACAGAAGAGGACTCTCAGATGACCCATACGACCACTCAAGATTAGGACCCGCGTGGAACTAAGCGGGGAAGGAAGAAGCCTAAGGAAATGCTGTGAACATGTGAGAGGTGACAAAGTCCCAGTCCCTCCTGACCACTGTAACTGTAGGTCGTGGTGTTTACGGATACCAAGACTACTGTAGGTGGTAGTGTTTACAGACACCAAGATCAGTGTAGGTCGTGGTGTTTACGGACACAAGGATCACAGTAGCTCGTGGTGTTTACGGACACCAAGATCAGTGTAGGTGGTGGTGTTTACGGACACCAAGATCAGTGTAGGCGGTGGTGTTTACGGACACCAAGATCGCTGTAGGTGGTGGTGTTTACGGACACCAAGATCGCTGTAGATGATTTTGTCTACAGACACCAAGATCAGTGTAGGTCGTGGTGTTTACGGACACCAAGATCAGTGAAGGTGGTTGTGTTTACGGACACCAAGATCGCTGTAGATGGTGATGTTTACGGACACCAAGATCAGTGTAGGTCGTGGTGTTTACGGACACCAAGATCGCTGTAGGTGGTGGTGTTTACGGACACCAAGATCAGTGTAGGTCGTGGTGTTTACGGACACCAAGATCAGTGTAGGCGGTGGTGTTTACGGACACCAAGATCAGTGTAGGTGGTGGTGTTTACGGACACAAGGATCGCTGTCACCCAAGATTGCGCTCGTCATCCCTTGCACTGAAGTTTAGTTCCCTATTTTCTTTTACTTTTATGCTTTTAATAGGGTTTATTTATTTTTATTTCTATTCTATCACTGTAGACTATTTCCTATTCTATGTCTAATAATAAAATGGTTTAGGTTTTGTTTCATTTATTTTATTCCCTATTCTATGTTATATTTTATGTTTTATTCATCTACTTTTATCAGTCAGCAAGGATTGAAGATGCAATCAGAAGTGTGGTGCCCAGCGATCGTTTCATGACGGGTTACTGACCGGGCAGTCAGTCCAAAGTCCAGCAAACGAACGCGACCGAGTGGACTGGACTGGCCTCGACTTGCTCCGGGAAAAAGCCAAAATATTGTGCGTGTGCGAGGACTGGAGGAGGAGGAAGCTGGTTGCAAAATCTTCAGGGTTGAGTGCCCCAAGACTACGGGAAAGTGAAAGGAAGGAAAATGTGCCGGTGAGACAGGTGTCTGTGTGGTGACCATTGTCCAGACTCACAACCGGTTGTGTTGTGTTTCTGGTCATGCCTGTGAAATTCGGTTGTCGAAAGGCGGCAGTAGTGTGGTCGCTGGCTGTGTGCATACTGACTGACCTCTGTAGACTTTCCACTGTGGACGACTGCATGCAGTAGGCCTACGGAGACTGCTCACTGGGCGCGATGCGCTTACGGAGGCGAATAGTTACGTAGACTCGCGCCAGTGCATCGAAATATTTTTGCCAGAGCTCTGTGGCTCAGTTCTGTGTGATCGGGAAGTATGCTGGAACTTCCATGAAAACGAGTTTCCGGGACAGAATGAAATCCCCAGTCACAAGACCAAAGCAGTCAGAAGCGCGGGGCCTGACTTGTCAGACGCTTAACGGCAGCGCAAAGCGTTTTCGCTAATGACAGACAAACGTAGTTTCGATCTGAACGTTCGACGCAGAAAAAGAGGCAATTTTCGCTGCTATGACAAGACAACACTGGTTGCTTTGAGAGAGAGTTGGACGAAGCAGAAGAAGCAGCTTCTTTGCATTTCCTGTGTCTTCATTCCCTACCCTTTTATTGACCAACACGGGCCTAACCAGTGAGAAGCATAGGGGTCATGGATTGTGGGGTGATGAGGTCAAAGGTTGCTGTGAAGTATCTGAAAGCAAAGACATCAGTCAATAGGCACCCGTCAGTCTCGGAAGACTATGGAGTTGCACTCTATTCTCTAGAGCACAAAGTCTGGTAAGTGTAGAGGGCAAGCTGTTACCCATGCAGCAGAGCTTCCCCCCCCCCCCCTTCTCCACACCACTGGAATGATCCATTGGAAAGGCAATCGCCTATACGAATGGTTCCAGTAACGTCGCAGAACCCGCCAGAACGCTGCCATGTACAGCCCTGAGCCGCCCTGGGGACTCCCAGCTCCCCGAATTTTCCTCAGGGATGGTGTCGAAATACGACACCTGTGTGCGTGCTGGTTTTTTATAATTTTGTCATCCCCTCATACCGGCACACAATGGCCTCCTCTCTCGAAAGGTGGAACGGGGTTTTAATGTGTGCGCAATATCTGCGTGCGCTCGCACACGGAGCCTCGGTTTATAGTCTTATCCGAATGACCGACATTCAGTTCGATTTTTTCGTCAAAAAAATACAGAGGAAAAGAGGGGGCGGGGAGGAAAAAAGCCAAATAAATAAACTGCCTCGAAACGTGTTATAACAAACCAAAAAATAGATAAAGCAAACGCCCGAACAGGGAAAAAATATTTAGCAATAACCAACAGAGAGAGAGAGAGAGAGAGAGAGAGAGAGAGAGAGAGAGAGAGAGAGAGAGAGAGAGAGAGAGAGAGAGAGAGAGAGAGAAGAGGGAGAGAGAGAGGACAGAGGGAGGGAGGGAGGGAGGGGGAGAGAGAGAGAGAGAGAGAGAGAGAGAGAGAGAGAGAGAGAGAGAGAGAGAGAGTAGAGCGAGAGATAGAGAAAGAGTAGAGTAGAGCGAGAGAGAGAGAGAGTAGAGTAGAGTGAGAGAGAGAGAGAGTAGAGTAGAGTAGAGTAGAGCGAGAGCGAGAGAGTAGAATAGAGCGAGAGAGAGAGAGAGTAGAGTAGAGTGAGAGTAGAGTAGAGTAGAGCGAGAGCGAGAGAGTAGAATAGAGCGAGAGAGAAAGAGTAGAGTAGAGCGAGAGAGAGAGTAGAGTAGAGTAGAGTGAGAGTAGAGTAGAGTATAGCGAGAGAGAGCGAGAGAGAGTAGAGAGAGAGCGAGAGAGAGAGTAGAGCGAGAGCGAGAGTAGAGTAGAGCGAGAGCAAGAGTAGAGTAGAGTAGAGCGAGAGAGAGTAGAGCGAGAGAGAGAGAGTAGAGCGAGAGCGAGAGTAGAGTAGAGCGAGAGCGAGAGTAGAGTAGAGCGAGAGCGAGAGCGAGAGAGAGTAGAGCGAGAACGAGAGCGAGAGTAGAGTAGAGCGAGAGCGAGAGAGTAGAGCGAGAGCGAGAGCGAGAGTAGAGTAGAGCGAGAGCGAGAGCGAGAGAGAGAGAGAGTAGAGCGAGAACGAGAGCGAGAGTAGAGTAGAGCGAGAGCGAGAGAGTAGAGCGAGAGCGAGAGAGAGTAGAGCGAGAGCGAGAGTAGAGTAGAGCGAGAGCGAGAGAGTAGAGCGAGAGCGAGAGAGAGAGAGTAGAGTAGAGCGAGAGCGAGAGAGTAGAGCGAGAGCGAGAGAGAGTAGAGTAGAGTAGAGCGAGAGAGAGAGAGTAGAGTAGAGCGAGAGAGTAGAGTAGAGCGAGAGCGAGAGAGTAGAGTAGAGTAGAGTAGAGCGAGAGAGAGAGAGAGAGA
The DNA here is from genome assembly GCA_030674155.1 of Stramonita haemastoma. NCBI lineage: Eukaryota > Metazoa > Mollusca > Gastropoda > Neogastropoda > Muricidae > Stramonita > Stramonita haemastoma. The sequence continues at coordinate 7,936,829 of CM060328.1, read as the reverse complement.
GAGAGAGAGAGAGAGAGAGAGAGAGAGAGAGAGAGTAGAGCGAGAGCGAGAACAAGGTTGAGAGAGATAGTGAGAAGAGAAAAAAGATTGAACGAGACAGACAGAGAGACAGACAGACGGACAGACGGGCAGACAGACAATGCCAAGTATATCAAGTGTCTAAAAAATATAGCAAACTGCCACGTCATATGTCATACCCCAGCACTGACATCTGCATCTGCACGTCAGATCGTTTCTGCCTGCTGTTCTTTCGGGAGGGTAAATTTGTTCCTTGGATGTGGTTTCTGTTGTGGCGATGGTGGTGGTGGTGGTGGTCTGCTGTTTGTCAGCTGTCTTGTGGTCTGTGGAGAACAAGACAAAGTTTAAATATTCTAGCAAGTATTTTTATTTATTTATTTTATTTATTCTTTTATATCAAAGATAATGGAATAAGCACTTGTGCTTTTTTACATCCAGTCCCCGTGTGTATGCAGTTTGTAAATTTTATCTGTTCCCACCGGAACACGATGGCCTACTCACGAAAAGCCGAACAGGATTTAACGTGTGCGCAAGGTTATCTGCGTGCGTTCGCACACGAGGCCTCGGTTTATAGTCTCATCCGAAAGACTTTTAGGGGAGTGGAGTCAGCACTGATATCAACTCCAGAGGAAAAATCCCCTCGAACGGGAGTCGGACCCGGGTGGTCAAATTGCCAGTGCAATGTTCTGACCACTAGACTATCCCGTCCCCAAGATCAGCTAATAGCATGCCGCTTCCGAAAAGGAAAAAAAAATCTCCTGTGAAAACTTGCTATTTCACACTAATGCAAACACGGCACATTTATTGTTTTACTGTTCTTGCTATGAGAATCCCTGAATGCAAAAATATGTATTTTTTTTAATGATATTCCCTCCTCATAACGTAGCTCTTACATGAAACAAATGAGAGGCACGGGATGGATTAGCCTAGTGGTTAGAACGTTGAGCTTGTGATATGAGATGTGCACGAGATCATACCACCACTCAGACGCCTGTCGAGATTTTTTCTCTTAACTTGTCAGTACTGACTTTATTCCCCCACCAAATGTTTGCACTCCCCTCATGGGTATATTTGTGTCCGCATAAATATCATTCCCACCTTCTAGAAATCCTGCTATAGGATTTCCCTCTTTTCTATCCCTCTCTGTCTTTACTTTGTTACTTTTCTTCTCGTACAACACACAGACACAAGATGAGGGCAGGATGAAAAAAGTTGTGTAATCTTATACACTAAATAAAGATCATTTTGACTTGACACACACAACCATCCACCCCTCTCCAAAAGGTACCAAAAAACGAATAAGTAACAGGTCCAAAATAATACAAAATAACAAACAGCATACTACACAAAAACAACTATCAGTTTTACCTGTAGTCTCGAATAAACACTGCCCGAATTGGCGACACTGCGGCAAAGTGATGGCGTTTAAAATCAATGGGCATGCATAGACACGAAGTGGCCTTAGCTCTGGTCCGATGTAGAGTGAAGTGAAGAGAAGTGGGGTGGCTGCGACACGTTCAGTGCTCCTCTCCTAACCCTTGTGTGCGAGTTAAAACTTTACGTTCAGGTTTCACGTGCATCATAAAACGACACGACTTGCAATGACCTTGAGAGGTTAACGTTAATGTTGAACACAACACGAAAAAACTTTACTGGTGTTTCTTCCTTTCTTTTCTGTGTGTTTCCGTTTGTTTGTTGTTGTTGTTTTTTTAATAATTAACACTTTGACTTGAAAGATAATAGAATAAGGCACGGGTTTGCATCCTGTCCTACCCCAGCTTTTGCACACGAGTACGCTCATGCATACGCGCGCACCCCTCCCCCCCCCCCCCCACCATGATTAAGGCACTTATCGAGAATATGTGACAAAGTGCCGTTTTAAGTACAATCCTACCCCGACTTTTGTACAGCAGCAGAGCCCACGGCACAATTAGACTAGTCTACTTTATGCATGCATAATTTACTAGCATCTTTGAAAGAGGTGGCGCTGCTCTTGTGGCGACACTACAGCCCCAATAAGTGTAGCCAGGCTTGAATATAGCGAGCCTTGCCGGAACGGAAGCTGGTACAGTGTACGCAACAATGCATGGTATCAAACATTATATTCATGTATTATACAATATGATGCACCACAGCACAAAGCATGGCTGCTGCCATACGCACACATACAAAACACACCACACACACACAAACATAAGCGCCCGCATCCATGTGCATATGCATAAGCACACCCAATCTAATATCTCCTACAGTGAACAGACTTTAAATGAAAAACTAGCAATAAACCAACAAGAATCAGGCGCATATCGAGAAGATTTGATAATAGGTGTGTTTCAGTCCCATCCTACTACGACTTTTGCGCTGTAACAGAGCCTACAACACCAAGAGACTATTACTAGCACCTTTGATAAGGATGGCGCTGTTCTTGTGGCGACACCACAGCCCAGAAGAGGGCAGCCAGGCTTGAATATAGCAAATATGCTGGAACAATAGCTTGTACGGTGTACGAAATCATACATATGTATTACACATAGATTTAATCATAATATACAACATGATGCACCACAACATAGTGCAGGACACGCACACGCATACGAAAAACGTATACATAAACACGAGAACGTGCATCCCCTGAAGAATAGGGCGCATATGTTGAGGATGTGACAAAAGACTGGTCTAAATCCCGTACTACCCCGACTCTTGGGTAGTAACAGAACAGAACTCCTGGTACCATGAGTGTGCTCTATTGTATGCATACAGACTTTACAAGCATCTTTGACATGGGTTTAGCTATTCTTATGGCAATACCTCAACCTGAAGGGGACAACTTGGCTTGAACACAGCACGTCTGTCGGAACTAAGGCTGGTACCGTGTACGTAGCAGTGCATAGTACACATAATATTAATGATAATGTGCAAACATGATGCGGCAACAGCACAGAACCACACACACACACACACACACACAGAGGCGTGCGTACAGATGCGCGTTCCTACACACACATCCCAGGTATAAGGCGAATTTCGAACAGATGTGTGACAAAAGGTCTGTTTTATTTCCGTCATACCCCGACTTAAGTGTAGACGCAGAGTCCAGGGCGCCATGAGAGTGATTTCAGGGCATGGTCTTGTATTTTCAGACAGTAGGTGGAATAAGCATTGTAAGTGCTTGTTTCATCCAGAACTGTTTGTTTTTTTTCAAATTTTACAAATTGCTTTGCAACATATTCTAAAGAATTTCACAGTATTGTTGTGCATGGGATTGATTATTCTCGCCTTAGGTTGTATTGCTGTGTTTTGTGTCCAATAAAGTCGTGTTGTGTTGTAATGTATTGTGACTGTGCTGTAATGTACCTGCATTGATTTAAGAAATATTCAAACTGTATTGTGTCACATTGCACTCTTTTCTATAGCGTTTAATTAGTTTGCTCTCTTGTTCTGTATTGCATTTCGTTGATGTATATCGTAATGCACTTATTCCCCTCAATAAGAGGGTGTTGCATTCTTTACCTTTAATAAACCCACTGCATGACTCCTTCAGGAAATACTAATTCCAATTACTGAGGTAAAAGTAGTGAAGGAAAAACAAGAGCAGGTACCAAATTCTCCATCATTTAGAAAATGACTGAGTACCATGCTTTCAGCCCGACATGTCTCGAGTATCGGCTCCTGGATTAGCCCTCATCATAGGTCCCGGCGGTAACTGAACCTTGACCTGCTGTGGCACCTTACAGCAAGACACTTTTTCAGAATTTAAAAGTGTCAATTGCATTAAAAGGAATATGTGATATTCCTGTGGCCTTTTGAAGCTGCCCTCAAAAGACGATGATAATAAGAGGAAAAAAAATATGCTTAGAATATATGTTGAAAAAAATTAAATAAGAGAAAATTAACACCTAGTGAATCTTTGTACCTTAAGTTTTGGGTCCTATTTAAGGATGCAAGGGAGGTCATAAAGTTTGTATCCAGCCAAGATGTCAGTCACACACACACACACACAAACAAACACACACACACAAGGTATTAAATCCCATCTCATATCACATCATTAATCCCCCCTCCCCCACACACACTTTTTTCCATCTGTTCCAAGATTCTGAGCAGATAGTGTTCCTTTCATAATTCCCAGAATACTCTCTCTTTTTTCTCTAAAAAAAAAAGGATAAAAAAGATTCACAATTTTTTTTTCAATTTCTTCAAAACTGTGACGCTGATACAGCACAAAGAAGAAAAGCAAACAACAAACATCATCCAAAAAAAATAAACGAAAAGAAAAGAACAACTCAACATGCATATTCATTTCAACCATTAAATCAAAGATGGTTTTGGGCATCACATTCTGACAAGTATGTCACATAGATCCAGAATTTTCATCAATATCAAAGCATTCTCATATCAACACAATCAGTATTGTAACAACCTCTCAGCCAATATATTTCTTTTAAAAATTCCTACACACAAAAAAAGAAAAAGCACAAACTAAAAAACAAATTTCACAACCAAATAATTGAAAATAAACAAACAGCCAACTACAACACACATAAAATTACAATATTATATACTGCATAACTGACAACTCAGGAAAGTTATGCAAGTTGACTGATAGTTGTTTGCAAAAACAAGTTTTTAGTAATGTTCATGGACTTGACCAGTTTTGTAGTTGCTGATATCAGTCGGACTTGCACAAATTTTCTAGGTTGCCCATCATAGACAATACATCCATGCACGCACGCATGCATGCCTGCGCGTGCGGGTGCACACACACACACACACACACACACACACACACACACACACACACACACACACACACACACACACACACGAGGAGGCATTTAGTCACATCTCCTTTCGCCTAGTCTACTCTCCCCCTCCCCCCAACAAAGCACACACGCGCATACACACAACAAACACAAACACACACAAAAGGTGGAATTTAGTCACATCTCCTCTTTCCTAGTCTACCCCCACCCCTCGAAAAAAAGAAGAACCCAACCCCCAAAAACAAACAAAAAAGAAACACTCACACAAATGAGGAGGCATTTAGTCACATCTCCTCTCACCTAGTCTAACCCCCCATCCCCCCAGCAAAGCACACACACACATGCACGCGCGCACACACAAACACACATGAGGAGGAATTTAGTCACATCTCCTCTAACCTAGTCTAACCCACCCCCCACCTGAAAAAAACAACAAGAAGAAACAAATAGCCTCCCCAAAACAAAAAGGAAAACACAGACACACACACAGTGACACACACAAGGCATCAAATCCCATCTCATATCACATTACTATCCTCCCCCAACACACACACACCTTTGTTCAATCTAAGATACTGATCAGATAGCCTCCTTTCATAAATTCCCAGAACAATTTCATCTTTCTCTCCAAAAAACACAAAAGTATATCAATTGATTTTTAAAAAGTTTTCAAACAATCTCTTTAAAACCATGATGCTGATACAGCACAAAGAAGAAAAGCAAACAACAGACATCATCAAAAAAAGAAAAGAAAAAAAAACACTGAAAATGCATATTCTTATTTCCATCATCAAAGCAAAAACTCTGTTGGGCATCACACACTGACAAACGTGTCACATAATGTCCAGAATGTTCATAAATATCAAAGCATTTTCATATCAACACAATCCGTATTATAACTAACTCACAGCCAATCAATTAAAAAAAAAACACAAACTAAAAAACAAAATTCCCAACCATATAATTAAAAACAAACAGCCAACTCCTACACACATAAAATTACAATATTGTATACTGCGTAACTGACGGGACCTCGATTTATTGTCTCATCCGAAAGAACAGCACCCAGACCACTACTCATGGTCTAAAGGATGATGGAAAAATTTTGGGCTTAAACGGGATTCAAACCACCGCACACTTCCACCCGGACTTTTTGCTTTCTAGACAGGCCCATTACCTCTAGTCCACGAAACACCTAATAATTTTATCAAATGATTAAATGTTTAGATGTGTTTTAAACTGATTTTTGTTTTTGTAAGTCTCAAAGTTTTGGAAGTCTATCCTGAATTCAAGAAGCTCGATTTGTACCGTTTATTTGTGGGTCTGGGAAATATTAGCAAGTGGTTGTGTGTATGCTTATTTTGTTTAAATCTTTGATTATCTTAGGATGTGCAGTCACTAGGCTTTGATATGCATTTAAGAGAGTTAGATTTGTATGTTTGAATCCTAAATTGTTCATTTGTACTCTGGGTTAAAATAGTTTCTGAAGTTTATCTCTGATTCGGTATCTTATGTTACCTAAGGAAGTTTCATTTTTTCTTATACATGGAGCATGTTTGTCCTACTTTTAAAGAGAATGTATTAAATCAATGTATATATGTGTGTGTGTGTGTGTGTGTGTGTGTGTGTGTGTGTGTGTGTGTGTGTGTGTGTGTGTGTGTGTGTGCTGTGTCAAGTCAAGTCAAGTCAAGTCAAGTCAAGTCAAGTCAAACTTTTATTTTCAGAGGGTACATTGAGTAAGTATCGATTTGCTTTTTTTCATCAAGCCATCTAAGGAAAAAAAACATAAAAAACAAAACATCAAGAAAATAAAAATAAAAAAATCCAATAAATTTTAAAAGCAGAGAAAAACATTTCACCAACATTAAGTAACCAACCTGATTTCAACAGCCTCAAAAATACAATATGCCTTATAGAAAATACAAGCAACAACACTAACAATGAAAACTATAAAAAAAAAAAATAAGCACACCAAAAAACATGCCTGGTGCATGGTGCGTGCTGCACACCTATACGACGTGGGCGACCTCATTTAGATCTATGAGCGTGGCAGATAAAACAGCAGGGTTGTTTTGAAATTGAAATAGAGGGGGGGGGGGGGGGGGAGTGCGGCCCACGCTTATTTTCAAACAAGGTGCTGCCTTGCTGTGATTGGTGGCTGAATTTAGGACACTGACGACAGCAGTTGGGAATGTGACCTCATTCTGTGAAAGAGAAGTTGACAGCAGTTTGCTTAAGTGTCTGCTAAAGTCTCTTTGCAATCTGGGATACCAGTTGGACAGATCTCCCAGTGGGCATAAAGGGGGAGGGGGGTATCAGTGTAGAAAGCATGACCATTTTTTGCAAATTCTCTGCAAATTATCTTTTCTATCTCTCTCATTGTTTCTGCCTTGGTCATTTTCTTCCTGTCACCACCTTTTTGTCTATTGTCTGTTTTCTTGGTCCATTGCCTACGTTTTTGGCAGAAAGACGTTTAAAGATTACAGTTCTCTCCTACGCTGAAGAGCAATACACTGGGCCTGACTTGTGAGGTGCTTAATAGCAGGGCTAGGCCTGATTTGTTCATATGACACAAGAAAAGCTACTGTCTGAGGGTTCAAAGCAAAACGTTTGGAGGGGAGGGGGAGTGATAAAAAGGGGTGTAAGTTTGTAGCAGTTTGTGTCTGCTGTTCTGTGCATGCATGTCATCTATCTGCATGAATGAATGTTCTATGCATGTATATGTTTGCATGTATGAATGAGTTAGGTGTATTTGCATGAATGTCTCCATACATGCAAGTGTGTCTGCGGGTGTGTATGTGTATGTGTGTTTGAAAGGCAACCCTGGACGGTACAAAAAAATACAAACCAAACCTACATATATGAAAAACTACTGTATGATGAACTGCAAGGATGTTTAGATTCAAATAAATAACGAAGCAGCAACATCTTACCTTCACTACAGGTGTGTCACAAACTGATAAATTTCTAGGCGCCCCAGGGTGCAGGTGTTTGTTAGGATGGAGGTGGAGAACTATCCTGCTACTGCTGTTGATGGTATAAAGGTACCCTTCAGTGGAAACAGACATGGAAAGGAAAAAAAAAAGGGGAGGGGTGTCGATTTCGCGCGCTTTTAGATAGGTTTATATGCTCGGAGCAGACACACGAAAAAGATTTTATACGCAGCAGCAGTTGTGTGCTGATAGTGGGCCTTTCTGATTGGTTGTTATTTCAGTACAACTGCTAAGTTCATTTAGGGTGCACTGCTGTTTGAAAATGACCACTGGCTCTCTCTCTCTTCTCTCTCTCTCTCTCTCTCTCTCTCTCTCTCTCTCTCTCCTCTCTCTCTCTCTCTCTCTCTGTACTAAAGACAGACAGAGCCGCCAAGAGCTAAGAAAGCTAGTTTGTCGGAAGGAAAGGTGGTAAGTGTACGCGACGAAAAACAAGCATTGCACACGACAATAATGACAGTATACAGCAATATGATGCACCAGGGCAAAGTGGAGGGTGGCCGGCACATGCGCGCACACAAACGAACACACTGACAAACACCAGCGCGCGCGCGCGTGCGCGCAAGCATACCCACCCCCACCCGAAAACGGGGCCGTTTTGAGCCCAGATACCAGCCAAAAAGCCGTTTTGAGCGCCGCCCAGCCCCGACTTTTGCACGGTAAAAGACCCCACGGCACCAAGGCAATATCGTACTGTATGCACACACTCTCCCCCACCATCTTGGATAGGTGTGGCGCCGGATTTGTGGCGACACCAGAGCCGCCAAGAGCTAAGAAAGCTAGTTTGTCGGAAGGAAAGGTGGTAAGTGTACGCGACGAAAAACAAGCATTGCACACGACAATAATGACAGTATACAGCAATATGATGCACCAGGGCAAAGTGGAGGGTGGCCGGCACATGCGCGCACACAAACGAACACACTGACAAACACCAGCGCGCGCGCGCGTGCGCGCAAGCATACCCACCCCCCACCCGAAAACGGGGCCGTTTTGAGCCCAGATACCAGCCAAAAAGCCGTTTTGAGCGAGCCCCGTCCAGCCCCGACTTTTGCACGGTAAAAGACCCCACGGCACCACGACATATCGTACTGTATGCACACACACTCTCCCACCATCTTGCATAGATGTGGCGCCGGATTCGTGGCGACACGAGAGCCGCGGAGAGCTAAGAAAGCTAGTTTGTCGGAAGGAAAGCTGCTAAGTGTTCGCGACGGAAATCAAACATGGCGCAACAAGAATAATGACAATATACAGCAATATGATGCACCAGGGCAAAGTGGAGGGTGGCCGCCACATGCGCGCACACAAACCAACACACTGACAAACACCAGCGCGCGCGCGCGTGCGCGCAAGCATACCCACCCCCCACCCGAAAACGGGGCCGTTTTGAGCCCAGATACCAGCCAAAAAGCCGTTTTGAGCGCCCGCCCAGCCCCGACTTTTGCACGGTAAAAGACCCCACGGCACCACAGGCAATATCGTACTGTATGCACACACTCTCTCCCACCATCTTGGATGGGTGTGGCGCCGGATTTGTGGCGACACAGAGCCGCCAAGAGCTAAGAAAGCTAGTTTGTCGGAAGGAAAGGTGGTAAGTGTACGCGACGAAAAACAACATGCACACGACAATAATGACAGTATACAGCAATATGATGCACCAGGGCAAAGTGGAGGGTGGCCGGCCACATGCGCGCACACAAACGAACACACTGACAAACACCAGCGCGCGCGCGCGTGCGCGCAAGCATACCCACCCCCCACCCGAAAAACGGGGCCGTTTTGAGCCCAGATACCAGCCAAAAGCCGTTTTGCAGCCCCGCCAGCCCCGACTTTTGCACGGTAAAAGACCCCACGGCACCAGGCAATATCGTACTGTATGCACACACCTCCCCACCATCTTGGATAGTGTGGCGCCGGATTTGTGGCGACACAGAGCCGCAGAGCTAAGAAAGCTAGTTTGTCGGAAGGAAAGTGTAAGTGTACGCGACGAAAATACAAGCATTGCCACAACAATAATGACAGATATACAGCAATATGATGCACCAGGCAAAGTGGAGGTAAAACCACGCACCAGCAACGTCGTACACACCCACCTGTGTGTGGCGCGGTTGGCGCACAGCCGCGGCTAAAGCTATTTCGAAGAGTGTAAGTGCGCGACGAACAACATGCACAAAAATGCATATACAGCAATATGATGCACCAGGGCAAAGTGGAGGTGGCCGCACATGCGCGCACACAACAACCACTGACAAACACCAGCGCGCGCGCCGTGCGCGCATGCATACCCCCCCGCGAAAGGCCGTTTTGAGCCCAGATACCGCCAAAAGCCGTTGCCCGCCAGCCCCGACTTTTGCACGGTAAAGACCCCACGGCACAGCAAATCGTACTGTATGCACCACCTCCCACATCTTGATAGTGGCGCCGGATTGGGCGACACAGAGCCGCGAGCAAGAACTTTTGTCGAAGGAAAGTGAATGTCGCGACGAAACAACATGCCCGAATATGACATAACAGCAATATGATGCACAGGCAAAGTGGAGGGTGGCCGCAATGCCGCACACAAACAACACACTGAACCCAGCGCGCCCGCGTGCGCGCAGCTACCCACCCCCCGAAAGGGCCGTTGAGCCCAGATACCACCAAAGCCGTTTTAGCCCGCCACCCCGACTTTTGCACGGTAAAGACCCACGGCACCAGCAATATCGTACTGTAGCACACACCTCCCCACCATTTGATAGTGTGGCGCGATTGTGGCGACACAAGCCGCAGAGCTAAGAAAGCTAGTTGTCGGAGAAGTGTAAGTGTCGCGACGAACAAACATGCCCAAATAATGACATATACAGCAATATGAGCACCAGGCAAAGTGGAGGTGGCCGCCACTGCGCGCACACAAACAACACACTGACAAACCCAGCGCGCGCGCGCGTGGCGCAGCATACACCCCCCCCGAAAGGCCGTTTTGAGCCAATACAGCCAAAAGCCGTTAGCGCCGCCAGCCCGACTTTTGCACGGTAAAAGACCCCGGCACCAGACAAATCGTACGTATGACCACCCCACCATCTTGATAGTGTGGCGCCGGATTGTGGCGACACAGAGCCGCAGAGCTAAGAAAGCTAGTTTGTCGGAAGGAAAGGTGGTAAGTGTACGCGACGAAAAACAACATTGCACAGAAATAATGACAGTATACAGCAATAGATGCACCAGGCAAAGTGGAGGGTGGCCGCACATGCGCGCACACAAACAACACACTGACAAACACCAGCGCGCGCGCGCGTGCGCGCAAGCATACCCACCCCCCCCGAAAAGGGGCCGTTTTGAGCCCAGATACCAGCCAAAAGCCGTTTTAGCCCGCCAGCCCCGACTTTTGCACGGTAAAAGACCCCACGGCACCAAGGCAATATCGTACTGTATGCACACACACTCCCCACCATCCTGGATAGGTGTGGCGCCGGATTTGTGGCGACACCAGAGCCGCCAAGAGCTAAGAAAGCTAGTTTGTCGGAAGGAAAGGTGGTAAGTGTACGCGACGAAAAACAAGCATTGCACACGACAATAATGACAGTATACAGCAATATGATGCACCAGGGCAAAGTGGAGGGTGGCCGGCACATGCGCGCACACAAACGAACACACTGACAAACACCAGCGCGGCGCGCGCGTGCGCGCAAGCATACCCACCCCCCACCCGAAAACGGGGACGTTTTCAGCCAAGATACCAGCCAAAGAGCCGTTTCCAGTGCCGTCCAGCCCCGACTTTTGCACGGTAAAAGACCCCACGGCACCAAGACAATATCGTACTGTATGCACACACTCTCTCCCACAATCTTGGATAGGTTTTACGCCGGATTTGTGGCGACACGAAAGCCTCGAAGAGCTAAGAAAGCTAGTTTGTCGGAAGGAAAGCTGGTAAGTGTACGCGACGAAAAACAAGCATTGCACACGACAATAATGACAGTATACAGCAATATGATGCACCAGGGCAAAGTGGAGGGCGGCTGCAACATGCGTGCTCACAAACGAACACACTGACAAACACCAGCGCGCGCGCGCGTGCGCGCAAGCATACCCACCCCTCACCCGAATAAGGAGCCGTTTTGAGCCCAGATACCAGCCAAAGAGCCGTTTTCAGCGCCGTCCAGCACCGACTTTTGCACGGTAAAAGACCCCACGGCACCAAGACAATATCGTACTGTATGCCCACACTCTCTCCCACCATCTTGGATAGGTGTGGCGCCGGATTTGTGGCGACACGAGAGCCGCCAAGAGCTAAGGAAGCTTGTTTTCGGAAGGAAAGGTGGTAAGTGTACGCGACGAAAAACAAGCATTGCACACAACAATAATGACAGTATACAGCAATATGATGCACCAGGGCAAAGTGGAGGGCGGCTGCAACATGCGTGCACACAAACGAACACACTGACAAACACCAGCGCGCGCGCGCGTGCGCGCAAGCATACCCACCCCTCACCCGAATAAGGAGCCGTTTTTAGCCCAGATACCAGCCAAAGAGCCGTTTTCAGCGCCGTCCAGCCCCGACTTTTGCACGGTAAATGACCCCACGGCACCAAGACAATATCGTACTGTATGCACACACTCTCTCCTACCATCTTGGATAAGTCAGGTGCCGGATTTGTGGCGACACGAGAGCCGCCAAGAGCTAAGGAAGCTTGTTTTCGGAAGGAAATCTGGTAAGTGTACGCGATGACAAACAAGAATTGCACACAAGAATAATGATAGTATATAGCAATACGATGCACCAGGGCAAAGTGGAGTGTGGCCGCACATGCGTGCACACAAACAAACTCACTGGTAAGCACCAGTGCGCGCGTGCGTGCGCGAAAGCATACCCACCCCCCACCCGAAAAATGTGTGCTTGTGGGCACAGATGCCAGCTAAAGAGACGTGTTCAGCCCCGTCGAACCCCCTATTTTGCACGGTAAGAGACCTTTTGGCACCCTGACAGTACCGTACTGTACGCATACACTCTCTCCCACCATCTTGGAAAGGTGTGAAGCCAGATTTGTGGCGACATGAGGCCCCCGAGAGCTAAGAAAGCTAGTTTTCGGAAGGAAAGCTGGTAATTTTACGCTACAAAAAAACAAGCATTGAGCACAAGAATAATGACAGTATACAGCAATATGATGCACCACGGCAAAGTCGAGGGTTGCCGCCACATGCGCGCACACAAACACTCTAATAAACACCAGCGCGCGCTCGCGTGCTCGAAAGCAATCCCACCCCCGCCCGAAAAAGCTGCCGTTTTGAGCACTGATGCCAGCAAAAGTGCCGTTTTCAGCCCGTCCAAACCCCACTTTTGCACGGTAAAAGACCCCTCGGCACCAAGACAGTATCGTACTGTATGCAAACACTCTTTCCCACCATCTTGCATAGGTGTGGCGCCGGATTTGTGGCGATACGAGGGGCCCCAAAAGCTAAGAAAGATAGTTTGTCGGAAGGAAAGCTGGTAAGTGGACGCGACAAAAAACAAGCATTGCACACAACAATAATGACAATATACAGCAATATGATGCAGCACAGCAAAGTACAGGGTTCCAGCCACACGCGCACACAC
>CM060328.1:7895986-7908486 GCA_030674155.1 Stramonita haemastoma | reverse complement strand
TCTGTCTGTCTGTCTGTCTGTCTGTCTGTCTGTCTGTATGTTATGTATGTATGTATGTATGTATGTATGTATGTATGTATGTATGTATGTATGTATCTCTCTCTCTCTCTCTCTCTCTCTCTCTTCTCTCCTCTCTCTCTCTCTTCTCTCTCTCTTCTCTCTTCTCTCTCTCTCTCTCTCTCTCTCTCTCTCTCTCTCTCTCTCTCTCTCTCTCTCTCTCTCTCTCTCTCTCTCTCTCTCTCTCTCTCTCTCTCTCTCTCTCTCTCTCTCTCTCTCTCTTTCTTTCTCTCTCTCTTCTCTCTCTTACTGTGTTTATGCATGCTGGTGCAATAATGTTTATTTCTGTGGTATGTATACCTATGGGGTATGCAAGTCTTGCGTCCTTGCACATGCAGGGCTAAAAAGGTCTATGTGGCATGCGTGCTTATGTGTATACATCTCTGTTTCATGTATGAGAGAAAAAATCCAAACCAAAAATAAACCATCTAGAAACACAAAAAAACAGAGATAAACAGATGACGAGAAAGGAAGGGACACATATTGTAGGTAAGTGGACAGAAAACAAGAAAAAACAAAACTATGAATAAATTGATTAGCAGGGAACGGGGGGTGGGAGGGACGGAAGAGATGGGGGGATGGAGAAAATATGACAGAATAATGAATCAAAGCAACCAACACAGCCATCAAGAGTTGGTGATTCCTTGCAGCTCTTCCATCCCCCCCCCCCCCCCCCCCACTCTCAACTTCACCGCATGAAGTCAAGTCAAGTCCAGTCAATTCAAGTCAAGTCTAAAAACCCTTTATTCATCCCTAAAGGGCAATTACAATACTGACAGGCATATTGATACAAATCATAATCAAAGACACGAAATAGCTCCATTTCATATAATTTTGTTCAAACATTCCATGATAACTTCAAACAAAAAGAGACCATGAGGTCCATCAAGTCAGGGGTGTAGACATCATTATTCTGTCTGTGGGTCTGTCTGATGCCGTAACATCACTCTCCCCTGCATTGATTGACCTGTTGCCATAACAGACGGAAGGACGGTGGCAGGATGGTTAAGACGTTCTCCTGCCAATGTAAACCGCGAGTTTCTGGGTTGTACTCAGCTCGCCCTTTCTTCTCAGTTTGACGAAAAATCTAACTGAATGTCAAAGTCATTCGGATTAGACTATAAACCGAGGTCCCATGTGCGAACGCACGCAGAACATCTTGCGCACACGTTAAAATCCTGTTCCGCCTTTCGGAAGAGCAGGCCATCGTGTGTCGGTAGGAGCGGATGACAAATCCGCATGCACAAAGATGTCGTGTTTAGACACCATCCCTGAGGGGGAAAAAAATGGGTAGGCGCTGCACTTGTGGCGACGCGCTCTCCCCGGGGAGAGCAGCCGAATTTCACGCAGAGAAATCTGCTGTGACATAAAGCGGTATAAAATAAATACTAATTTTTTTTTAGAATAATCAAAGACACAAAATAGCTCCATTTCATATTTGTTCAAACATCATAGGATAGGTTCACATAAAAAGAGACCATGAAGTCCATCGGGTTAGGGGTGTTGCCATCATTGTCCCGTCCGTGGGTCTGTCTGCTGCCATAACATCACTCTCCCCTGCATTGGTTGACCTGTTGCCATAACTATCACCTGTATTGATCAACCTTTCCCATCAATATCCCCTCTGTTGCAATGCAATGCAATGATGCTACTTAGAGCCCCGCCGACCGCACAGGCCATATCAGGGCTATCACCTCGTCACATTTTAAAACTCGTATTAAAAGTGTGCGACTATGTATAGTTTAAAACTAGGTATAAAACCAACTCAACTGTCCTTGCTTGTGTCGACGCCCTTGTCAACCATAAGGGTCAGCCCAGGACGGCCCCCGCGTCGTGGGAAAACCCGCATCGATCACACATAAAATGAGATAAAACCAAAACCAGATTCCTTATAACGACCTTGTCCTTAAAGACCAACCATACCACTTTCGCTCATATCAGACGGAAAAAGCCCGATTCTCTCAGGAAGTTAAAAATGGTGTCCAGTGGAACATCCCGAAAGAGGATCTTTAGGGAGTCCGCGGTAAATGTTTGTGCCTAATATCCTGAACATCCCGACACTCCAGGAGCAGATGCCTGAGGGTCACCCGCACGTCACAAGTCACGCACCGCGGGGTTCCTTCGCCTTTCAGCAAGTGAACGTGAGTGATGTGAGAATGACCCGTGTGTATCCTGGTGAGCACTGTCTGTTGCCATCACTATCCCCTCTGCGGTATGTCGCCATCATTATCCCCTCTATGGGTCTGTTGCCATTATTATCCCCTCTATGGGTATGTCTGATGTAATCATTATCCCCTCTATGGGTCTGTCTGTTGCCATCATTATCCCCTCTGCGGTATGTCGCCATCATTATCCCCTATATGGGTCTGTTGCCATCATTATCCCCTCTATGGGTCTGTTGCCATCATTATCCCCTCTATGGGTATGTATGTTGCCATCATTATCCCCTCTATGGGTATATGTTGCCATCATTATCCCCTCTATGGGTATGTATGTTGCCATCATTATCCCCTCTATGGGTATATGTTGCCATCATTATCCCCTCTATGGGTATGTATGTTGCCATCATCTGTTGCCATCATTATCCCATCTATGGTCTGTTGCCATCATTATCCTCTCTATGGTCTGTTGCCATCATTATCCCCTATATGGGTCTGTTGCCATCATTATCCCCTCTATGGGTCTGTCTGTTGCAATCATTATCTTCTCTATGGGTCTGTTGTAATCATTATCCTCTCTATGGGTCTCTTGCCATCATTATCCCCTCTATGATCTGTTGCCATCATTATCCCCTCTATGGGTCTGTTGCCATCATTATCCCCTCTATGGGTCTGTCGCCATCATTATCCCCTCTATGGGTCTGTTGTCATCGCTATTCCCTCTGTGGTATGTCGCCATCCTTATTCCCTCTGTGGTATGTCGCCATCCTTATTCCCTCTGTGGTATGTCCCATCCTTATTCCCTCTGTGGTATGTCGCCATCATCATCCCCTCTATAGGTCTGCCCCTTGCCATCACTATCCCCTCTATGGGTCTGTTGTCATCATTATCCCCTGGGTCGTCAAACTGCCACGCTTTAGCACGCTTGAAATGAAAGGCACAGAGTGCTGTTGTCTCCAACAAGTAGACTGACTCTTCTCTCGCAATAGAATACAAACAGGGGAGAAATTTATTCATTTATTTATTCTTTTATATCGAAGATAATGGAATAAGCACTTTTGTGCTTTTTTCTTTACACCCAGTCCCCGTGTGTATGCAGTTTTGTAAATATTGTCATCTGTTCCCACCGGCACACGATGGCCTACTCCTACTCTTACGAAAAGCGGAACAGGATTTAACGTGTGCGCAAGATGTTATGCGTGCGTTCGCACACGGGGCCTCGGTATCGGGAGAGGGAGAGAGGAGAGAGAGAGAGAGAGAGAGAGAGAGAGAGAGGAGAGAGAGAGAGAGAGAGAGAGAGAGAGAGAGGGGAGAGAGAGAGAGAGAGAGAGAGAGAGAGAGAGAGAGAGAGAGAGAACTCGAACTCGAACTCGAACTCGAACTCGAACTCGAACTCGAAAAGTTTATTCACAAAAAGGCCATTGGCCCATACATGAAGGGGGTTGCCAAACTGCTTAGTGTTTTGGTGGAATAAAAGACAACAGCAATGAAAACAGCAGAATTGTATAGCAACAAAAACAGTAGCAAAAATATGACTTACGATAATAAAGTATCTCTTATTCTAAAGGCTTTACACAAATATAGAGTGAGGCTGCGCACAACCTCAGGCTGACTTGATGCCATGAGTAAACAGAGTCTAAATGAATTAGGCTGCTTTCTATATTTCACAGGAATGTAACTCTGCCTAACATCCTCTAACACTGGACAGCACAGCACAAAATGCACCTCATTTTCAGGTGCTTGCTTACATAACGGGTATAGTAACCTGAGGTCATCAACATCATATCCTCTGTATCTGAATTTATGAACATTTATATCTGATACACCAAGTCTAAACTTTGACATAATTCTTTTCAAATGTATGTCCATATCAAGCTTTAAATAAGGTTTGATATCATGTGTACTTATAAATTGTCTATACATTTGATACCTTTCACTGGTTTGCATATGATCATTCCATTGCTGCCATCGGCAGTCAATCAGTCTTTGTCTAAGAGGGGAGAGAGAGAGAGAGAGAGAGAGGAGAGAGAGAGAGAGAGAGAGAGAGAGAGGAGAGAGAGAGAGAGAGAGAGAGAGAGAGAGAGAGAGGAGAGAGAGAGATAGCCCATTCCACAGTGCAAGGGAAATAAATTAACTAGATTAGCGGCAGCGACTAGGAACAGTTGTTCCCCTTCCTCCAGAAAGTTCCATAGTGAATACTACAGTTTATATCTTTGCTGGATTGTGTTGTATTTCTTAAGCGACATTGTCTCTCAACCACGACCCCTCATCTTCCACATTTCATTTCTTTCACTTTAGAACTGGAAGAACATGGGTATAGATACGTGTCACCGCAGGAGAGAAAACCCATTCCGCTTTTCGGAAGAGTCTGCCATTGTGTGCCGATGGGAATGGATGACAAAAATTACAAAACTGCATACACACGAGGACTGGATGTAAAAACACACACACACGCGCGCGCGCGCGTGCGTGTGCGCACACGTACACACACACACACACACACACACACACACACACACACACACACACACACAGTAGGAACAGAAGACATGATTGACAAAACTGCATACACACATACAGATTTGTGACGTTCCAGCACAAAAGGAGTCTGATGTCATAATCCGGCTTTTTGCATATTTTATATGATTCTAGATGTAATTTGAATGCTCTTTCTACTGGTGAAAACCCCATCAAAATCGGATTATTAGTTTTTGAGATAGCGGGTTTAGAAGAGGGTTTACCTGAAAGCAGCCATTTTGAGAAAATTAAGAAAAACTGAATCACAATTTCAATGTTAAAATTTCCTTAGCAACCAATGTTTAATCTTTATGAAACTCTACATGCTGATTGAATACACAAAGAAATACATACCTACAAAGTTTTGTGGTCATATATGAATTTTCTGAAATATTAGACCTATTTTAATGGGGGACTACTCCTGGCCTCGGTGCTCATTTTGGCTGATTATTGTATCTCAGGTTCTACAAAATATTTTGCAGTAATATTTTACACAGAAAGAGAAATCATTATCTAAAGCTAGAATTTTAAGTTTCAACAGTGAATATCATTGGAAAATATTTTTGATTTAAAAAAATATATATATTTTGTGAAAAACAGGTAATCTCCTCATGGACAATTAGCTAATGTATGGAATGTTGAAACTAATATTATTACAAAGGCAAAACATGTGAATAGAAAGGTACCATGGACAGAAATTAGGATATGTAAATTCACTTAGGTGTAGACAACACCAATCTAGAATTTACTTAAAATCAACAAAATTACATTACCAAATTTAACTATGCTTAAAATTAAAACTTTGATGGACCAAAAATTTTTTAATAATAGCATTTATCTCAGAAGTCATTTTTGCATCTACATGCAAGGTTTCAGGGGAATACTTGCTAGAGAATTTGCACAGTAAATGAGGCAATACTGTAGACATTGAAAATTAATCCAAAGTTTTATGATAATGTGAACATGCACAAAACCCCAGTCTCTTCCCCTAGCCAAAATTAGACTCTGAAAACTCTTTATTCTTATACTGTAATTTCTTAAGCCACAGCTTTGAACAACACTTACCTACACACAAAACTTATAAAGCCATAATGTGCACATACTATAGTGAGACACACACACACACACACACACACACACACACACACACACACACACACACACACACACACACAGTGAAGCAAGTGTAAACTAGTTTTCATTCTTCTAAAATTAAACATTTATCAGCTGTTATATCATATGTTACTAAATATTTTCATCATCTCTCATCCACTACCCTTGATTCATGTGTCTCTTTCCCTGATGAGTATGCATGTATATGTATGTATATATGTATATGTTCTCCATTAATTTCATGTTTAGTTTGTTTTGGTTGGATTTTTTTTTGTTATTTCCAGGTAAGTTGTCCATATTTCTGGTCTCACAGTTAACTGATGCACTTGTAGTTCTTGTTTTCATATTTTATTGTCTTATTTTGAAATGATTTATAATAGTCAAACTTTATGAAGCAGTTTTGTGTACATTTTTTTTCTTGTGAGAGTGAGATGAACACGAATGATAAAATTTGATATTTGGGCAGTGAATAATATTTTGATTTGACTTCACACACACACACACACACACACACACACACACACACACACACACACACACACACACACAGACACACACACACACACACACACACACACCTACACACACTTACACACACACACACAGAGTATACACCAACTGCATCCTGTACTCTTGACTCTGATCCCCTTCCTCACTACTATCTTTTCTTGATTTTTTCCCCAGAATCAAATTTGTAAAAATCAAGATTTTTTTAATTGAAAAACTGAAGCCAGAGTTCTGCTTAAGATTAAAATAAAATCATCAAACAGCAACATAGTTTCAACACATGACATTTTTCATACCCACCCACTCACACACACACACACACACACACACACACACACACACACACACACACACACACTACCCCCAACATACATGAAACTCAGCATTTGCACACACACACACATGAAATTACACACACACACACACACACACACACACACACACACACATGAAATTACACACACACACACACACACACACACACACACACACACACACACACACACACACACACACACACACGCATGAAATTACACACACACACACACACATGAAATTACACACACACACACACACACACACACACACACACACACACACACACACACACACATGAAATATCACACACACACACACACACACACACACACACACACACACACACACACACTTTTTAAACATGATTTCTCATCTGTAGCCTAGTGCATTTTTCTATACACAATAGGCCTACTAGCCTATCTGACACAAGTTTTTGTTTTTCAGCCTATTTTTAGCATGGCACTTGTCAAAAGGCTGAACCTTTTCGCTCTCAGAGAAATTGGTGTTCAGTTTAACTAACTCGATGATGTTGAGATAAAGCATACTGACAAAATATAGTTCACTGTAATTATCTTCATCGTGCATCGCTTGAATCAGAAACACTTTTGTTTTTCTGTTCTTGGTGAACGAGCGAGCGATTCATTGCCGAGTTGGATTCAGTCACCTCAGCGATATCGGCGACATCGTTTCCACTTACGTTTTCATAATAGCACTTCATTAGGTTGTAATAAAGTCCTCACTTCATTACTAAAGCTTTTCTGAGTTCTATCCCTCAATAATATCGTCAGAACGAGCAGAATTTAGAGGTATCGCTTTCGACTGGGCTTTCGAAGCGAGCGACGCCATTTTGTTTTGCAGACCCTGCAGAGTGGCTGAGCGAGGTCACATGCTCTCTCGGGCCAATGAGAAGAAGGAAATCCTTCCTTAGCGATGTTTTGTTTACGATTCCTTCCCTATTTTGAACGTTTTCATTGGATAAAGTTTTCACTCACGCTAGAAATAGTTGACACAGATTGAAGGCGGAGACCCAGAGCTTTCAAATGGTGTGTCACTCGGCGGGTCTACTGTAAATCTCGAGGGGATACAGGTTGCGGGAAAAGTCGTATCTTCAGGACTTTTTTCATCAAAACTGTCGGTCTTCTGCAGTGGTAGGTGTTTTAAAATGCGATTTTGATAAGAAAGGAAACTAAATATCATTATTTTATTGATGTTTTCCGGTGCAGAAATGTTTATATTATCAGTTTTATACAAAATCTCCAAATTGGTACCTGACACCCCTACTGCATATTTTGGGCTCTAGCAGAAAAAGGCTGGAGATGACATCCGACTCATTTCGTGATGGAACGCCACATTTGATTAGATTTGATTTGATTTGATTTGATTTGATTTATTCTTTTATATCGAGGATAATGGAATAAGCACTACCCAGCTGACTTGTTTCCTGAGAAAACACAAACTTTGCACTCTTCATTTTTTTTGTTTCCAAAACATACACGCTGATGTTTTTCCTTTACTTATTCAGGGTGTCTGAACTGTCTGGTTGTAAAGATAGCATGCCTTGAATGAAGGGTTTTGCCACTTGTGTGTTTTACAAGTAATTATTGCAATGAACATGTCATTGTGGCATGAGATAATTATTTCAAATAATGATGTGATCATTTAAAAGGGAACTTAAAACTTAAGTCTGTGGGTCAGTCATTGTTTCACTGCTGGTCAGAGCATTGGAAAAAGCCTACCTCCCCCTTCAGAAAAGATAGGCTAGAGTTAGGGTTGGGTTGCCGGCTCGCAGCTAAAATAAAATAAAATGATCGGGAAACTTCAGAATGACTTGAAATGCAAATTGTCAACACTTGATGAGAATTAATGTACATATATGCAAAAGTCATGGGACCAAAAATAAAGCAACTTGACCAAGGTCTTTGTTCACAGTTCTATTTATGAATGAATAGTCGATTGTGTGTTAAGTGTATAGTATGTGGAAAAGATCTCAGTTGTGTGTGTTTTCATTAATTTATTTTATTCTTTTATATCGAGGACAAGCACTCGTGTGCTTTTTTCATCCAGTCCCTGTGTATATGCAGTTGTGGAAATATTGTCATCTTTCCCCACCGGCACACAATGGCCTGCTCTTACGAAAAGCGGAACAGGATTTAACGTGTGCGCAAGATGTTATGCATGCGTTTGCACACGGGGCCTCGGGTTATAGTCTCATAGTCTAATCCGAAGTTCTTTTGTGGGGAGTCAGCAATGATGCTGACTATAGAGAAAAAATCCCCTCGAACGGGAATCGAACCCAGGTCGTCAAATTGCCATCCAAATGTTCTGACCACTAGGCTATCCCTATGTACGTCTTTGTGTGTCTGTGTGTGTGTAAGTCGGAGACTGTTTTATTGTTCAAACAAATATAGTGATTAAAATGATTAGTTCTAGGATCAACGAAATCAACCAATAAGAACTTTGATGTTACAAAAACGGTACGCTGAACAAACTGACATGAAAGGCAGTTTATCAAATAATCATAGTTGTGAACTGACATACTTTTTCGGTCAAATTTGATATTTGAACACTTCATTGCACAAAGAGAGAGAGAGAGAGAGAGAGAGAGAGAGAGAGAGAGAGAGAGAGAGGAGAGAGAGAGGAGAGAGAGAGAGAGAGAGAGAGAGAGAGAGAGAGAGAGAGAGAAGGCAAGGCAAGGCAAGGCAAGGCAAGGCAAGGCAAGGCAAGGCAAGGCAAGGCAAGGCAAAATTCTTTTATTCGAGGATAATAGATAAGCACTCATGTGCTTTTTTACATCCAGTCCCCGCCCCTTTCAGGGATAACATCAAGATAAAAAGACAGCCTCAACTAAAACAAGAACAATTATAATGATCCAATTACCAAGAGCAAACCACACCAAGTATCAAACAACAGGTAAGAAATAAGACAGAGATACAATATTAAGGTAATGTTATAAAAAAGGCACTCATTCAGAAACGAAAATAAGAAGTAAGAATCAATGATGATTTTGATTTGAATTATAAACAAGCAAACAAACAAACAAAGAAACAAAAAAAAATACAACAAAAAAAACAAAAACAAAAAAACAACAACAACAACAACAAAACAAAACAAAACAAAAACAAACAAACAAAAAACAAAACCAAAAAAAAGGCGCAATGATTATAGATCAAACATGAGAATATGATGAGGTTAGATGACTGAAAACATCAATCCACCACCATCTATCATCAAAATATGTCCCATAAAACATACGATTTTGATAAAGGGTGAGAAAGAGCAACAACAACAGGTAAGAAATAAGGCAGAGATACAATATTAAGGTAATGTTATAAAAAGGCACTCATTCAGAAACGTAAATATGAAGTAAGAATCAATGAAGAGTTTGATTTGAGTACAAAAAAACAAACAAAAACCAATCAAAGCAAAAAAAAAATTAAAGAGCAAACATGAGAATATGATGAGGTTAAATGACTGAAAACATCAATCCCGCCATCTATTATCAAAATAAGTCCCATAAAGCACAGTTTTTGAACCAAAAAAAATCCTAACTCACACTCACACTCACACTCACACACACACACACACAAACACACACACATACATACACATACACATACACATACACACACACACACACACACACCTCACTTAGTCTTATGATTATAGTCATAAGATCATCATAATCAGAGAGAAGTGAGGAGGAAGAGGGCAGATAGTTGGAGAGGGGAGAAGTGTGGTTTGTTATTTTTGATTCATCAAGTAGATTAGAAGGTGAGTTTTTAAGGTTGTTAATGATTGATGCTGTTTAATTGAGTCAGGGAGGGAGTTCCATAGCGTAGGGCCTGAGTATTGTAAGCTAGTTTTGAACAAGTCTATTCTTGGGATTGGGACACTTGGCTTTACCGTATTTCTGGAATGATTCATTGGGAATTTGTCTTTTAAGGATGTGGGGACATTTCCTGTCAGTATCTTAAACATCATGATGCCTTTGTTATATTTTAGTCTTTGGTGTAGGGGAAGGATATTTAACTGAGTATAATCCCCTTCTAGCAAGGTTGTTTTCTTCAGAAGGACCAGTTTGAGACCACGTTTATACAGACTTAGTAATGGTTTCATGATATTTGCACTGGCAGAGTCCCACAGGGTTGCAGCATAGTCTATTGAGGATTGTATATAAGCTTGAAAAAACAGTTTCCTTGAATGAAAATCGAGAAAGTGTTTAATTTTAATCAACTGGTAGACTTTTTTGGACAAGTATTTGCATAGGTGAGATATGTGGTAGAACCAGCTGAGATTTTCATCAATTGTCACTCCTAGAACTTTGTGGTGAGAGGTCTGTTCGATTGCTTCCTTTTTTATGTGAATTGGAAATAGTTTATGTGGTTAATTTTGTCGCTTTTGTCTGGTAGTGATAAGCATGCATTTTGTTTTTTGGGGATGGATAGTCATGTGGTTCAGTTCAGTCCATTTGACAAGGTCGTCAGTGCTTTTTTGTAATAAAGTTGTGAGATAGTCAATGTCATTATGGCTCGTATGTATGGTTGTGTCATCTGCAAATAGTTCACATTTGGAATTGATATGTAGAGGAAGGTCATTTATGTATAATGAAAAGAGAATAGGGCCCAATATGGATCCCTGTGGTACTCCATAATGAATGGGCTTTAGTTTGGATGTTGATGTAGCTATTGAGACACACTGGTGCCTATTTGTAAGATATGAATC
The DNA here is from genome assembly GCA_030674155.1 of Stramonita haemastoma. Taxonomy (NCBI): domain Eukaryota; kingdom Metazoa; phylum Mollusca; class Gastropoda; order Neogastropoda; family Muricidae; genus Stramonita; species Stramonita haemastoma. The sequence goes on along the minus strand of CM060328.1, from coordinate 7,897,093 downwards.
GAGTAGTCCTAGGGTTTTTGTAGAAATGTTATACAGGTTTAGCTTTTTAAGGAGAAGTTTGTGGTCAATTGTATCAAATGCTTTTTTGAAATCAACAAATAATACTCCACAAAATTTATTGTCATTGATGTTTGATAGCCAATTATCTACAAGACTGGTTAGTGCTGTATGACACGAGTGCTTTATTCTAAATCCAGACTGATTAGGATGAAGTAAGTTGTTGATTTCTGCATGACGGACTAAGTGTTTATTCATATGTTTTTCCAGTGGTTTTGAAAGGATCGGTATAATGGAGATGGGCCTATAGTTTGAAGGATCAGAAGTATCGCCAGACTTGTAGATGGGGATTACTTTAGAACATTTCGACAGAGAGAGAGAGAGAGAGAGAGAGAGAGAGAGAGAGAGAGAGAGAGAGAGAGAGAGAGAGAGAGAGAGAGTTTATATCATAGGACATAGGACAGAAGATGTGATTAAATCAAAATCACTCAAATAATATGTAGACAGGTTCGTTTTTTCCTTTCCACAATAAGGGGAGAAGAATGGGGAGAAAGGGGAAGATTGTAGGATGATCTCAGGCACTCCACATCTCGAACGGTATTGATGGGGGCCACGCAGGGGTGTTATGGTAACACGTTTATTGTTTCATTTACCATAACAAAACAACACACACAGCTCAACCCGAAGAACAACTGCTGTATACTAGCGTCGTCACATCGTTGCCCCTACGGCCCACTAGTCGTCTTGCCGCCCTCTGGCTGTCACAGGGAAAATCTGAGTGACTGACGAGCGCGCTCCTCTTACTTACACGAAGCCTCATCTGCTCTAAAGTCTAAACCAATCATGTCCAGGGGGTGCCAGCTGACTCGGACCTAACCCAATGATTTCAAAGTGGAAATTTAAAAGAAACCAAGTCAGCAAAATTTCGACCACAACACCAAACTTGTTGAGCAATAACTAGCAGGGACAAGCCCTCCAACCTGTTAATTGTCGCCAGCTTGTCTCAAGTGGGCAGCGGCGCTCGCCTGCCGACTCTGTCTCTCTAGTCCTACCCATCGCGCTAACAAAGAAAAGTAAGTCCGGTACACATAGACCTATGCCAGCCCCTGT
>CM060328.1:7863486-7890986 GCA_030674155.1 Stramonita haemastoma | reverse complement strand
TCTTTTGAATCAATATATTGTTCTAAGTATTGGAGGTCATTTTCATTTGACTTATCGCATGATATGATTTTAGTAGCGATGTTTGAGAAATGGGTGTTCAGTTCATCAGCTGTTATGTCTTTAACTGTCTTTTGGCTTTTTGATATAGGTCTATTATTCAAAATATTGATGGCTTTCCATACCTGGCGAGAGTCGGTAGTTGTGATTAACAGTTTTTGAAAGTAATCACGTTTTGATCTGCGTTTTAGTGAAGTTACTTTGTTTCTTTGCATTTTAAATTCATCTTTTGTACCATGGGTTTTCAAATGGTCTCTTAAGCGCATTTCAGACTCTATGTCTTTTGTTATCCAAGGAGGTTTAATTTTTTCTTTAACTCTTTTTTTGATGAAGGGGGCATGCCTATCATACACTGATATAAATGTGGTAATCCAGAATTCTGCAGCTTCGTTGGGGTCTCTGATTTGATAAATGTTTTGGAATGGCGAGTTTATCAAGTCTGAAAGAAAGTCTTGTTCGCTGAAGTTATTACATTTTCTGTAAAAGATGGTTTTATGTTTTATGTCCTCCAACGTGTGCAGCTGTATTTCTCTACGAGCCACTCCCTTCAGGTGGCTATAGATGTAGTATGCAGCCTTCTCCTCTCTCATAGGGTAGGCTGCCAGGACTCGCTCCACTTCCAGTGAGAAGTCCTCGAGTGACAAATCTGTCACATCACCAGAGAAGTGCTGCAGTTCAGGCGGGGACAAACATCTCGTCTCCTCGTATGCCATGGTAGTCGGCTGAGCTGTGTGTGGTGTGTGTGTGTGTTACGGTAAAATAAAACTGACCTGCAATCCTGCTCGCAGTGCCAATTGTAGACAGACAGGTTGGGGTTTGTTGTCAACAATAAGGGGTGAAGATATGGGGAAGGGGAAGATTGTAGGATGACTTCAGGCACTCCACATCTCAAACGTATTGATGGGGGCCACGCAGGGGTGTTATGGTAACACGTTTATTGTTTCATTTACCATAACAAAACAACACACACAGCTCAACCCGAAGAACAACTGCCGTATACTAGCGTCGTCACATCGTTGCCCCTACGGCCCACTAGTCGTCTTGCCGCCCTCTGGCTGTCACAGGGAAAATCTGAGTGACTGACGAGCGCTCCTCTTACTTACACGAAGCCTCATCTGCTCTAAAGTCTAAACCAATCATGTCCAGGGGGTGCCAGCTGACTCGGACCTAACCCAATGATTTCAAAGTGGAAATTTAAAAGAAACCAAGTCAGCAAAATTTCGACCACAACACCAAACTTGTTGAGCAATAACTAGCAGGGACAAGCCCTCCAACCTGTTAATTGTCGCCAGCTTGTCTCAAGTGGGCAGCGGCGCTCGCCTGCCGACTCTGTCTCTCTAGTCCTACCCATCGCGCTAACAAAGAAAAGTAAGTCCGGTACACATAGACCTATGCCAGCCCCTGTAACACTCTTAGAAGAGAAGGGGAAGGAGGAGGGGGGGGGGGGGGGGGGAAGAGAGGGTTGTAGTCTAACCTAGTGTCTAGTTATAGTGTCTAAAGTGCACACTATAACAAATACAATAACAATAACAGGAAAACATAAAAACCAATACATCACAGAGATAACCACTCAAAACGAATAATCAAACATAATAAAAGTTTTTTTTAACAAAGTTGATAGCGCATTGAGAGAGACAGAGAGAGAGAAACAGACAGACAGACAGACAGACAGACAGACAGACAGACAGACAGACAGACAGACAGACAGAAAGGGAGAGAAGAGAGAGAAGATGTTTAGATTGCCAAACACACACACACACACACACACGCGCGCGCGCGCGCGCGCGCGCGCACGCGCACACACACACACAGCAGTAGGTAAGGGGAGAGAAAGTGTGTGTGCGTGCGTGTGTGAGTGCGTGTATATGTGTGCGTGCGCACGTATGTGCGTGCATGCGTGTGTGCGTACGTTTTTTTTGGGGAGGGTGTTTTTTATCATTCTTTTATATCGAGGATGATGGGATAAGCACTCTTCTGCTTTTTTTAAATCCAGTCCCCATGTGTATGGAGTTTTGTAAATGTCCTCTATTCCCAACGGCACACAATAGCCTACTCTTATGAAAAGCGGAACAGGATTTAACGTGTGTGCAAGATGTTTTGCTGCGTTCACACGGGGGGCCTTGGTTTATAGTCTCATCCAAAGGACTTTTGGGGATAGTTGTGTCAGCACTGATGTTAACTACAGGAGAAAAATCTCCTTGACAGGAATCGAATCCGGGTCGTAAAATGCCAGCGCAATGTTCTGACCATTAGGTTATCCGTCCCCTGCGCGCGCGCTGTGTGTGTGTGTGTGTGTGTGTGTGTGTGTGTGTGTGTGTGTGTGTGTGTGTGTGTGTGTGTGTGTGTGTGTGTGTGTGTGTGTGTGTGATTTTTCCTTTTTTTTCTTTTCTTTTATATCGAGGATAATGGGATAAGAACTCATGTGCTTTTTTACATCCAGTCCCCGTATGTATGCAGTTTTGTGTCATCTTTTCCCACTGGCACACGATGGCCTACTCTTATGAAGAGCTGAACAGGATTTAACGTGTGCGCAAGATGTTCTGCGTGCGTTCACACACGGGGCCTCGGTTTATAGTCTCATCCGAATGACTTTTGGGGATAGTTGTGCCAACGCGCGCGCGCGCGCGCGCGTGTGTGTGTGTTACAAAAAATACCAACAAAAAAACAATTTCATCAGCATGGCTTGAAACACGAATGAAGAAAAAAGACAGTAGCAAACAGGATAATCAAAAAAGAACCACAGGAAACGATTCTTAGTGGTATAACACTTTATTAGAGCTACACACAAAAACAAAGCGGATATACACAAATCAGTACTTAGGCTAGTATCAGTTAATTAAATGTGTTGACAATAATGAAGCCATCTTTTTTAATGGTTATCTCTCATCTTCTTCGCATAATTTTGTCAGGGACAACTCTTGTTGGCGCGGGTTCTTTTACGTGCGTAAAATAAAGTATAACACACGGGGCCAGGGTTTATCTAGCATATAGACCACCTCTCATGGTCTAATGGATGGGGGAACAATTTCAGGCCCAAACGGGATTCAAACCACCTCACACTTCGACCCAGACTTTTCGCTTTCTAGACAGGCGCTGTACTTTAAGACCACCAATCAATTTCCGCTGCTTTTTTCCAACCCCCTTATGTTGATTTCGGGATACAAATTAGTTTAAAGCGATTTTTTTAATATGCTGCATTTGAGGCCTGTTTCCCAATTAATTTTACTCTGTTAAAAGGTTGAAACCCTATTCATTTACATCTTAAGGTTTTTCTATGCTTTGGAATGTATATGTATGGTTAGTGGTTTCCTTGCTTTTGTTTCACTCTCCATTTTGCCTTGATCTCAGTTTACCTCTAGCTATCCAGCTGGGATTGAATGATGCTGAATAAGTGACGATTATATCCAACTCTCCCCATAATTACTAATGTTTAAACAAAAATCTGCTTGTTCCTTTAGAGGATGAACGAAAAGACCCAAGCGCTTTGATTTGTTTTTGCAAGATATAGCGCTATATAAATTCCATGTATTATTATTATTATTATTCTTGCTAAATAATTTGGAAACACACTTTGGGAAGAAACGCTGTGGTATCATTGTTGACCTCGCACTGAAAACCTTCACTGCACATTTACAATGACTTTAAAGTGCAAGTCTTTACATCTGAACATGTAAGTTTAGGTATTGGAACAGTCCTCTCCGTCTCTATGGCATTCAAGTTGCCATTATTATTGTCAACAAGTTTTATTCTTTTTTTTTTCTATTTCATATCTTATGATCTGCATATTAAAGCTCGATGTAGATTCTCTTTTTCCTTTGGTTTTCTGAAGATAATGTAAGTAAAACACTTTATAGAAAGTGCCAATAAATTTGAATTTTTCTTATAACTGGCTAATGAAATTTTGCGTGAAGTGCAGGTAGAAAATACGCGAAGTGCTCACAACCGGTCTTTTTCTTTTGAAAATAGGTGAATGAAACATTCTACGTGAAGCATTGATGATAATTTTTTTTACCTGAAAACAGTTAAATGAAATATTTTACGTGACGTTCTCACAATCATTCTTTTTCTGAAAACATGTAAAACGGCACATTTTACGTACACTGCTGTTAATGCATTTTTTTCTTAATAAGGGTCACTGAAACAATTTACTTTAGCTCTTGACGAGCCTTATTTTACGTAGAATTTTGATAAATCTTGAAAGCTACAAAATCCAAATAAACTAAACACATCACATAAAGCTAATGACAATTTAAAGCCTATTAAAACAGTGAAAATATGTTGCTGAAGCGCTGATTATAGTCGATATAAAATTCACACACACTACACACGAAGGCACACATCAGTCTCGGAAGACTATGGAGTTGCGCTCTAGTCTTATTTATATACATATATAAATCAGTTAGCTTCTCTTCTGGTCTTGTCTGCTTTTACACGAAATGCAGGGAATGCTCAGATAGTTTAGCATCTAAAAATCTACTTAAAAAATTAACATTTTCTATTTCCTTTTTCAAGAAACTGCAAATACTGATATTTGACGATTATATTTTAGCAGGATAAGCAAGTTACGAACCAACAGCAAAGGTGTTTTCTCCCTTTGCCTACATTCAGACTTAATGTAAACAGATTTCCAGGAACTGTTTCCTCACACAGCAAAGCAGCTGATAGTAGACGACATTAACTTCTGCACAAGATGTCTTTCCTGACATCAAGGCAACAGTCCTGTAAGAATGGACAGACTGACAGTCAGCTGGAAGACTTTTGAAGCCAGCTGAGTTCAGACTGTGACTTTCTTTATTCCTTATACAAACTCAAAGTTTGCAGCATATTTCTAGAGTATTTCCTACTTTCCATCCCTGCATACAATACTTGTCCAGTTGATATTTCTGTGCTACTTCAGGGTGGTGAAAAATGCACCCGCAATGGCTGTCATAAAGCAGCCTCAAGAATGGCCATTAAAAATCAATACACTTGCAGATCACTTACAACTGACGTGCTACCACATTGTTTGATTTCAAGATTTCAAGATTTTATTTCAAAAACACCCCCCCTCCCAAGGGGTACATGATGGAATGAATGCAAACCCTGCCAAATAAGAATATCATTTAAAAATAAGAAACAAACACTCCATTCAAATGAACTCGCTCATTGATTTCTAAATGTTTGAAGGGAAGTGGCGATACCAGAGCAGATCACTGCCATAAAATGGACGGAGTCACTTTATAAAAAAAATGTCCTGCTCTAAAACAGCCTTTAAAATGATAATGTCTAAAAAAAGCACCAGACAACATCACATCTCACATTACATGCTCATAATGTATACTATGTTATAACAGTAGCCTCTCTTGCAGGAAACAGTTGTTGCATTTTATCAGAAAAGAAAACCTACATTTACACACAATGCACATACAATGCATGGTAAAGGTTGTGCAATGTATTGTAGCTTCGTTATGTTTACAGATTCAGCGCAGATATTACATGATTATCTAAATGAATATCTTGCCCATTCATGTACCAAAAACAAAGAAATCAGAACAGTTAAAAAGGAACAGGGATTTTAAATCAGGACAATCTAAGCTTGCCTCACCTGTCTTCTTATATATACACACGTATCATGTGAAAACAACAACAACAAAACATTGGTATATCAAGACATAAAAGTATAAAAGTGTAAACACTAGTAATAATAATAAACAAAAGTACTGCCAAAAAAGGCATGTTTTGTCATGGCATTTTAGATCTCACGATTGATAAGAAAACGCACAATAATCATACATGTAAAAGCGTATACAGGAACAGTCATTCACATCATAGGATAACATAACAAAGTATTTCTTCACACTAAGAAAAGAGAAATAACACTTTTCAAGATATGTACCAAGATTATGGAATGTGATGAAGCTGTGGTATGTTCCAAAGCTTCAGCAGTCACCACATGGCCTATTCATTGTTTGTTTCAGTTATGTCCCCACATCTCCTCCACCATTTAACAAAGAAAAAACCAATGTAAGACAGTTCAGTTTGGACAGACTGATGGTCAGCTGGAAGACTTCTGAAGCCAGCTGTGTTCAGATCCTGACTTTCTTTATTCCTTATACAAGCGCAATCACCAAAGTTTGCAGCATATTTACTAGAGTATTTCCTACTTTCCATCTGTGCATGAAATACTTGTCCAATTGATATTTCTGTGCTTCTTCAGGGTGGTGACAAATGCAGCTGCAATGGCTGTGCATGAAACAGATTAAAGAATGTCCATTGGAAAATCAATGCACTTTCAGCATGCCCACAGATGTCATGTTTAGACACCATCCCTCAGGGGGAAAAAAGATAATGGGTAGGCGCTGCACTTGTGGTGGTGCGCTCTCCTGTGGAGAGGAGCCCAATTTTCATGCAGAGAAATCTGCTGTGACAAAAATTTGGTATAAAATAAAATAAGATAAAATGAAATAACAGTTACATCTGAAGTGCTACCACATTGTTTGATTTCAAGATTTCAATATTTTATTTCAAGAACATCCCCCCCCCCTCCCAAGGTGTACATGATGGAATGAATGCAAACCCTGCCAAATAAGAATATCATTTAAAAATAAAATAAAAAACAAACACTCCATTCAAATGAACTCGCTCATTGATTTGTAAATGTTTAAAGCAAGTGGCGATACCAGAGCAGAGCACTGCCATACAATGGATGGAGTCACTTTATAAAAAAAAGTCCTGCACTAAAACAGCCTTTAAAATGATGATGTCTGAAAAAAGCACCAGACAACAACAGATGTCACATTACATTCTCATAATGTACACTATGTTATAACAGCAGCTTCTCTTGCAGGAAACAATTGTTGTATTTTATCAGAAAAGAAAGCCTACATTTACACACAATGCATATAAAATGCATGTTAAAGGTTGTGGAATGTATAGTAGCTTCGTTATGTTTACAGATTCAGCACAGATGTTACATGATTATCTAAATGAATATCTTGCCCATTCATGTACCAAAAACAAAGAAATCAGAACAGTTAAAAAGGAACAGGGATTTTAAATCAGGAAAATCTAAGCTTGCCTCACCTGTCTTCTTATATATACACACGTATCATGTGAAAACTACAACAACAAAACATTGGTATATCAAGACATAAAAGTATAAAAGTGTAAACACTAGTAATAATAATAAACAAAATACTGCCAAAATAGGCATATTTTGTCATGGCATTTTAGATCTCATGAATGATAAGAAAACCATCCCTGAGTGGAAAAAAAATAACGGGTAACCGCTGCACTTGTGGATCTATGCTGTCCGCTGTGACATAAATTGGTATCAAATAAAAGAAGATAAAATGAAATAACAGTTACAACTGAAGTGCTACCACATTGTTTGACTTCAAGATTTCAATATTTTATTTCATTAACACCCCACCCCCTCCCAGGGGGTACATGATGGAATGAATGCAAACCCTGCCAAATAAGAATATCATTTAAAAGTATAAAACAAACACTCCATTCAAATGAACTCGCTCATTGATTTGTAAATGTTTAAAGCAAGTGGCGATACCAGAGCAGATCACTGCCATACAATGGATGGAGTCACTTTATAAAAAAATGTCCTACTCTAAAACAGCCTTTAAAATGATGATGTCTGAAAAAGCACAAGACAACGTCACATCTCACATTACATGCTCATAATGTACACTATGTTATAACAGCAGCTTCTCTTGCAGGAAACAATTGTTGCATTTTATCAGAAAAGAAAGCCTACATTTACACACAATGCATATACAATGCATGGTAAAGGTTGTGCAATGTATTGTAGCTTCGTTATGTTTACAGATTCAGCACAGATGTTACATGATTATCTAAATGAATATCTTGCCCATTCATGTACCAAAAACAGAGAAATCAGAACAGTTAAAAAGGAACAGGGATTTTAAATCAGGACAATCTAAGCTTGCCTCACCTGTCTTCTTATATATACACACGTATCATGTGAAAACAACAACAACAAAACATTGGTATATCAAGACATAAAAGTATAAAAGTGTAAACACTAGTAATAATAATAAACAAAAGTACTTCTAATATAGGCATGTTTTGTCATGGCATTTTAGATCTCACGATTGATAAGAAAATGCACAGTAATTATACATGTAAAAGCGTATATAGGAACAATCATTCACATCATAGGATACCATAACAAAGTGTTTCTTCACACTATGAAAAGTGAAATAACACTTTTCAAGATATGTACCAAGATTATGGAATGTGATGAAGCTGTGGTATGTTCCAAAGCTTCAGCAGTCACCACATGACCTATTCATTGTTTGTTTCAGTTATGTCCCCACATCTCCTCCACCATTTAACAAAGAAAAAACCAATGTAAGACAGTTCAGTTTGGACAGACTGATGGTCAGCTGGAAGACTTCTGAAGCCAGCTGTGTTCAGACCCTGACTTTCTTTATTCCTTATACAAGCGCAATCACCAAAGTTTGCAGCATATTTACTAGAGTATTTCCTACTTTCCATCTGTGCATGAAATACTTGTCCAATTGATGTTTCTGTGCTTCTTCAGGGTGGTGACAAATGCAGCTGCAATGGCTGTGCATGAAACAGGTTAAAGAATGTCCATTGGAAAATCAATGCACTTTCAGCATGCCCACAGATGTCATGTTTAGACACCATCCCTCAGGGGGAAAAAAATAATGGGTAGGCGCTGCACTTGTGGGTGTGCGCTCTCCTGTGGAGAGGAGCCCAATTTTCATGCAGAGAAATCTGCTGTGACATAATTTGGTATAAAATAAATAAGATTAAATGAAATAACAGTTACAACTGAAGTGCTACCACATTGTTTGATTTCAAGATGTCAAGATTTTATTTCAAGACTATCCCCCACCCCTCCCAAGGGTACATGATGGAATGAATGCAAACCCTGCCAAATAAGAATATCATTTAAAAATAAGAAACAAACACTCCATTCAAATGAACTCGCTCATTGATTTGTAAATGTTTAAAGCAAATGATTAAAGCAAGTGGCGATACCAGAGCAGATCACTGCCATAAAATGGACAGAGTCACTTTATGAAAAAAAAGTCCTGCTCTAAAACAGCCTTTAAAATGATAATGTCTAAAAAAAAAAAAAAAAGCGTCAGACAATATCACAATTCACATTGCATGCTCATAATGTACACTATGTTATAACAGCAGCTTCTCTTGCAGGAAACAATTGTTGCATTTTGTCAGAAAAGAAAGCCTACCTTTACACACAATGCATATACAATGCATGGTAAAGGTTGTGGAATGTATTGTAGCTTCGTTATGTTTACAGATTCAGCACAGATGTTACATGATTATCTAAATGAATATCTTGCCCATTCATGTACCAAAAACAAAGAAATCAGAACAGTTAAAAAGGAACAGGGATTTTAAATCAGGACAATCTAATCTTGCCTCACCTGTCTTCTTATTTCTACACATGTATCATGTGAAAAAAAACAACAACAAAACATTGGTATATCAAGACATAAAAGTATAAAAGTTTAAACATTAGTAATTATAATAAACAAAAGTACTTCTAATATAGGCATGTTTTGTCATGGCATTTTAGATCTCACGATTGATAAGAAAACGCACAGTAATTATACATGTAAAAGCGTATATAGGAACAATCATTCACATCATAGGATACCATAACAAAGTGTTTCTTCACTCTATGAAAAGTGAAATAACACTTTTCAAGATATGTACCAAGATTATGGAATTTGATAAAGCTGTGGTATGTTCCAAAGCTTCAGCAGTCCCCACATGGCCTATTCATTGTTTGTTTCAGTTATGTCCCCACATCTACTCCACCATTTAACAAAGAAAAAACCAATGTAAGACAGTTCAGTTTGGACAGACTGATGGTCAGCTGGAAGACTTCTGAAGCCAGCTGTGTTCAGACCCTGACTTTCTTTATTCCTTATACAAGCGCAATCACCAAAGTTTGCAGCATATTTACTAGAGTATTTCCTACTTTCCATCTGTGCATGAAATACTTGTCCAATTGAAAATTGTTTCTGTGCTTCTTCAGGGTGGTGACAAATGCAGCTGCAATGGCTGTGCATGAAACAGGTTAAAGAATGTCCATTGGAAAATCAATGCACTTTCAGCATGCCCACAGATGTCATGTTTAGACACCATCCCTCAGGGGGAAAAAAATAATGGGTAGGCGCTGCACTTGTGGGTGTGCGCTCTCCTGTGGAGAGGAGCCCAATTTTCATGCAGAGAAATCTGCTGTGACATAATTTGGTATAAAATAGAATAAGATTAAATGAAATAACAGTTACAACTGAAGTGCTACCACATTGTTTGATTTCAAGATGTCAAGATTTTATTTCAAGACTATCCCCCACCCCTCCCAAGGGGTACATGATGGAATGAATGCAAACCCTGCCAAATAAGAATATCATTTAAAAATAAGAAACAAACACTCCATTCAAATGAACTCGCTCATTGATTTGTAAATGTTTAAAGCAAATGATTAAAGCAAGTGGCGATACCAGAGCAGATCACTGCCATAAAATGGACAGAGTCACTTTATGAAAAAAAAAGTCCTGCTCTAAAACAGCCTTTAAAATGATAATGTCTAAAAAAAAAAAAAAAAGCGTCAGACAATATCACAATTCACATTGCATGCTCATAATGTACACTATGTTATAACAGCAGCTTCTCTTGCAGGAAACAATTGTTGCATTTTGTCAGAAAAGAAAGCCTACCTTTACACACAATGCATATACAATGCATGGTAAAGGTTTGTGGAATGTATTGTAGCTTCGTTATGTTTACAGATTCAGCACAGATGTTACATGATTATCTAAATGAATATCTTGCCCATTCATGTACCAAAAACAAAGAAATCAGAACAGTTAAAAAGGAACAGGGATTTTAAATCAGGACAATCTAATCTTGCCTCACCTGTCTTCTTATTTCTACACATGTATCATGTGAAAACAACAACAACAAAACATTGGTATATCAAGACATAAAAGTATAAAAGTTTTAAACATTAGTAATTATAATAAACAAAAGTACTTCTAATATAGGCATGTTTTGTCATGGCATTTTAGATCTCACGATTGATAAGAAAACGCACAGTAATTATACATGTAAAAGCGTATATAGGAACAATCATTCACATCATAGGATACCATAACAAAGTGTTTCTTCACTCTATGAAAAGTGAAATAACACTTTTCAAGATATGTACCAAGATTATGGAATTTGATAAAGCTGTGGTATGTTCCAAAGCTTCAGCAGTCCCCACATGGCCTATTCATTGTTTGTTTCAGTTATGTCCCCACATCTACTCCACCATTTAACAAAGAAAAAACCAATGTAAGACAGTTCAGTTTGGACAGACTGATGGTCAGCTGGAAGACTTCTGAAGCCAGCTGTGTTCAGACCCTGACTTTCTTTATTCCTTATACAAGCGCAATCACCAAAGTTTGCAGCATATTTACTAGAGTATTTCCTACTTTCCATCTGTGCATGAAATACTTGTCCAATTGAAAATTGTTTCTGTGCTTCTTCAGGGTGGTGACAAATGCAGCTGCAATGGCTGTGCATGAAACAGGTTAAAGAATGTCCATTGGAAAATCAATGCACTTTCAGCATGCCACAGATGTCATGTTTAGACACCATCCCTCAGGGGGAAAAAAAATAATGGGTAGGCGCTGCACTTGTGGGTGTGCGCTCTCCTGTGGAGAGGAGCCCAATTTTCATGCAGAGAAATCTGCTGTGACATAATTTGGTATAAAATAGAATAAGATTAAATGAAATAACAGTTACAACTGAAGTGCTACCACATTGTTTGATTTCAAGATGTCAAGATTTTATTTCAAGACTATCCCCTACCCCTCCCAAGGGGTACATGATGGAATGAATGCAAACCCTGCCAAATAAGAATATCATTTAAAAATAAGAAACAAACACTCCATTCAAATGAACTCGCTCATTGATTTGTAAATGTTTAAAGCAAGTGGCGATACCAGAGCAGATCACTGCCATAAAATGGACAGAATCACTTTATGAAAAAAAAAGTCCTGCTCTAAAACAGCCTTTAAAATGATAATGTCTAAAAAAAGCGTCAGACAATATCACAATTCACATTGCATGCTCATAATGTACACTATGTTATAACAGCAGCTTCTCTTGCAGGAAACAATTGTTGCATTTTATCAGAAAAGAAAGCCTACATTTACACACAATGCATATACAATGCATGGTAAAGGTTGTGCAATGTATTGTAGCTTCGTTATGTTTACAGATTCAGCACAGATGTTACATGATTATCTAAATGAATATCTTGCCCATTCATGTACCAAAAACAAAGAAATCAGAACGGTTAAAAAGGAACAGGGATTTTAAATCAGGACAATCTAAGCTTGCCTCACCTGTCTTCTTATATATACACATGTATCATGTGAAATTTTAAAAAAGCAAAACATTGGTATATCAAGACATAGTATCAGTTACTATGTTTGAAATCTACTCGTAGAAGAAACCTCCTTTACATAAAAAGGTCACAAGTTTATCTTAAAATCTTTCTATCTCTCCTAGGTAGAATGAAGATATATTGCAAGAATTAAAACTCATAGCATCTACAATATGATTCTCTTGTTTTGATTTTCTATATTAAGCAGATATTAAACCAATGGTCCCCATCCATTTATCCATGTTACAAAAATAAAAGCAAACAAGCCAGTTAACTGGGCAATACATCAACAGGATGTAAAATATTTACCTAGGCAAAACAATACCGTGTTTCCTGTAACAATGAAGCGCTATTAATCTGTACATATCAGAAAAAACAAAAAACTGCTACCTTTAGGAAAGAAGAGCAAGTTATGACTTGTTCAAAAATACTGCGTAAGTCCCATGTCATTTATTTCTAAAAGTTTAAATACTAGTAATAATAATAAACAAAATGCTGCCAAAATAGGCATGTTTTGTGATGGCATTTTAAATCTCACGATTGATAAGAAAACACACAGTAATCATACATGTAAAGGCGTATATAGGAATAATCATTCACACATCATAGGATAACATAACATAGTATTTCTTCACACTAAGAAAAGAGAAATAACACTTTTCAAGATATGTACCAAGATTATGGAATGTGATGAAGCTGTGGTATGTTCCAATCATTACTTTATAGCACCACCACATGACAAGATCATGATTTGTTCGCATTATGTCTCCACAGCGTCTCCATCATTTCATGAACAAGAAATATAATTTAAAATAGCTTATGCAAAAACGTTTTCAAGATTTGGAAGGAGAAAGAGCTTTCAAAAGTATATACAGTGTTCTTTCAGCATCCCTGATCATTTGGCTTGTGTTGTGCTTTCATCTGCTTTTACACAATACCGGTCATGTTTTGCTAGCTGTTTGTTTCAAAAACTGTTGATTACATGGAATACCCCAACAATCTTGATCTCTGAAATGTTACTTAAGATCTGGCCATTTTCTACTTTGGTAGTGTAACTGTAAATAGGAGTAATCCACTGTCTTATTTTTAGCAATGTAGGAAAGTTAGGAAATAGTTGCAGTTGTGTTTTCTCCCTTTGCCTACGTTCTGGGCTTTGAAAGTAAAGATATATTTCCAGGAACTGTTTTCTCATACAGCACAGCAACTGATAGCAGAGAACATTAATTTCTGCACAAGATGACTTTCCTGACATCAAGGCAACAGTCCTATAAGAATGGACAGACTGACAGTCAGCTGGAAGACTGTTGAAGCCAGCTGTGTTCAGACTGACTTTTTTTTTTGATCCTCACATGAACTCATCAGATGTTTAGCTTAGCAAGAACCCCTTAGAGTATTTCCTATCTCCCCTTTCTGTATAAAGCACTTGTCCAGTTTATGTTCTGTGCCACTTCAAGGTGGTAAAGAATCAGCTGAAATGATTGTGCATACAACAATCTGGAGAAAGCCAATTGAAAAATCACTGCACTTTTGAACCTATTACAGTTAACACTTGCTACTCCAATGCTGTCACTTGGTGATATGATGCAAAGACCCTGTTACATTAACAATAATTCTTTGGTAAAAGCACCCCCTAAAACCAATTCTTTTCTTGACCTGTAAATGATAAAATTGCAAATGGTAATACTTCAGCAGAATACTGCCATACAATGGACGGAGTCACTTTTCGGAATCTTACTCTTAAACTGCCATTGATAATTCATCAAAAAACACATGACAACAAAGCAATGCAAAAAATATATCTAATTAATATACATCATGTTATAGGAAAACCATGTAGACAACTGCCTAGACACAAGGACTGGATGTAAAAAAAAGCAGTTACACCAGTAACCAATGTGGAAGGTGAGCCAAGAAATACAGTAGATGTAATGAGTTATATGTGATACTCCTGATTTGTATACTAGATATTAACAATATAAAACTCATGACCTTTACACAAGTGAAGGATGCATCAGAGGAAGCTGGTTTTAAGCACAGTTACTGATATTTTAATGCCCTGATGTTATGCATCAACAGTGGTAAAACATTGTATGCTAGGGAAACAGTGCAGTTCTAATCGATTTGCAGATAAAGAAAAAAAAACCCACTGTACTCCTGTATACAGTTAAAATAAAATGATATCACGAAAAAAATAGCAAATTATAGGTAAAGGTAATAATGAACATTTGATGACTAACCAGAAAGCACACAATCAAGTAATTAAACATATCACCTGCATACTAAACACCCATTATTTGCTTCATATAAGAACATGCAGCAAATCATCACAGTGCGAAAAGACTGCTAACACTACACGAAATATGTGGCAAGTTTAGGGATTATGTTAAGACTTTGTCATGCTACAAAGCACATAAGAGTCTTTGTATAACGTCTCCACACTGTCTCCATCATGTTATTTAGAAATAATTCCTGTAAGAATGAACAGACTGACAGTCAGCTGGAAGACATCTGAAGCCAGCTGTGACTATCTTTAATCCTCACATCCAGTCTATCATCAGAGTTTCTAGCATAGCAAAAACAACAACAACAACAACAACAACAACAAACTTGAGTATTTACAACTTTCCCTTTCTGCATGAAGTACTTGTCCAGTTGATATCTCAGTTTTACTTCAGGGTGGTAAAGAAACAGTCAAAATTACAGTGCATAGAACATAATGACAAAAGTCCATTGAACAATCACAACAACAACATTTGGGGAGATAGCTTTTCTGAAATACCTTATTTCTCAAAACTACAATATCATTATTGGTCTTTTACATAGAGAAATGTCACATTTGCAGAAAATGTTCTATCAGTTTTTATGGGTAAAAGTACAGCCAAACTGAAAAAACATATACACTGTAAATATACTCTTGAAACAATGTGTGAATTAACGTTACTGGATTTGCTTGTTTATTTGAAACATCCCTTCTGCATTCAATCTGATTGCAGATTTCCTATTACAAACCACTATCAGCGTTTTCGTCAGACGCTTGATTCTGATGAGTGTTGGGGGAATTGAATACAGAAAAAGCAGACATTTTTCTCCTTGTTTGTCTGTCAATAGCTGTTGTTAAGCCTGTCCTGTCTTTGATGTTGTTGGTCCAGTTCTTCTTCTGTTGGTTTCACAAACTCACTTCCCTGCTCAACAGCTGTTCCTCGCAGGGTGATCATGGAGTGGGTGTTGTGTCCTGTTATAACTTTGGTCAAATCATGTCAGGTTTTCTCCTAGGCAGCTCTTAGAAAAGTTTCTTGAAAGTCTACAAGACACCAATCAGTTTCCACTCACAGTAACTATCAAATTATTTAGTTGTGCCCTATGAGATTTGTGCGGCAATTTCCTCAAACATTTGACCTCTAAGGCCTGGAGTCTTGTTTCACCATCAGCCTTCATAGGCAATGTCAATTACATAGCAGGATGATAAACAACAATCTGAAATGTGTGTGGTGTACTTTGAAGCTAATTTCATTCTTCTGTACCCAATTTGATATGCCTAACACTTCTGTGGCTGCAGCAATTTTGATGCAGTTTTTCTGTTGTGCAAAAGCTGTCTTTTTGTTAAGACAGATCTCATGTATTGGTAGCTCAATTCTTTTTCAGAGGCTCACTATTTAAAAGAAGGTCAACACTGATGGCATTTTATTTTAATCGTCATTATTTTAGACGTTTCTGTGCTTACTCTCAGTCCATACTATGTGCAGAAGCTTTTGTAACAAGTTTTTGAAGTCTTGGAGCTTGTTGTTTTGTGTCAACCCCTCAGTGATGATATAATCTGCAAACTAGATGCTGTGAATCAGTCTGCATGTATGGTGATCTAAGAGGGTTGTTGCATTGTTTCCTGCTAGGTGAAACTTATTGTTTGAAGTTGTTCTCATATGTCTCTGTTCGAGACAGCTGTGCTGCTGGCCTTCTTTTATAGGGCTTGGATAATTTATCTTCGATCGTGAAGCCTCTGAGGATGTGGAAGAGTCCCTATGCTGTACTCTGTCAAAGGCCTTTTTGCAATCAAAGAAATTGTCTGACCGGTCTCATTAAGGTTTTATGTAGGTTTTGTTTTAAGATGCCGACTTTATAGCTGTATAATTGCTCCATAGTAGTCCCTCATTTTCTTAAATATGCTTCTTTCCCTGACAGAAACGGAACTTTTGTTTTCAGTTGATCAAAGATCACACAAAGAAGAACATTGCTCGGGTGGCAGTTACAAATATGAATGATCAATGAAGTACAACTAGAATGATCACAAATCACAATCTGTCACATAATCATGTCACAATTTTTTTATATGATCTAGTGGGAAATGAAAAAGAAAAACCACGTTAAAGTGTTGCAGATAGTTGCTGAATATGGAATTAAGCTGTTTAGAAATGAAAACCATGCTATCACAAATGACATAATCTAATACACTTCATTTTGGAATTAACAAATTCCACAAATTAAAATCACTTTTTAAAAACAGCAATATCCATTAAAATAATAAACAGTATTTTGCTTGTATGGAAAACAGTGTAGTGCAGACAATATTTGTTTTGCAGTGAGATGTCTTGGCTTATATGTACAAGATCAACATAAACTCTTTTAATGCAGTTAATTAATGACATATATACAAGTCTTTTTGTTGGGGCACAAACTTTGTCTTCAAATCAAATAACACTTGCAGACTAAGTCTCAGAGAGAGAGAGAGAGAGAGAGAGAGAGAGAGAGAGAGAGAGAGAGAGAGAGAGAGAGAGAGAGAGAGAGAGAGAGAGAGAGAGAGAGAGAGAGAGAGAGAGAGAGAGAGAGAGAGAGAGAGAGAGAGAGAGAGAGAGAGAGAGAGAGAGAGAGAGAGAGAGAGAGAGAGAGAGAGAGAGAGAGAGAGAGAGAGAGAAACTCTGAACTCTGAACTCTGAAATGCTTTTAATGTACTTCGGCCATAGGCCACAATACAAGCAACAAAAATAAAGAAGGTGGGTGGTGGCGTGGTGATGCCACATTTCCTTATAATAACTGTCAACATGTGCATATAATCAAATAGTAGTGTACATACAAAACATAGCAACATCATCACTGTCATGAACCCAGTTGTCATCTCTATCCTCTCATCATTATTACAGTTATGCGCGCACTTGCACTCACATATATACACATACGCGCACGTACGCACGCACGCACGCATGCACACACACACTCCTCACATACATACCCTCAGACACAGGCACACGCACGCACGCACGCACGCACGCACGCACGCACGCACGCACACACACACACACACATGCCCCCAAAGTCCTTTGGTATGAGGCTACAAACCGAGGCCCCGTGTGCGAACACACGCAGAACACCCCGCACACACGTCAAATCCTACTCCACCCCTCGCACGAGTAGGCCACTGTGTGCCGGTGGGAACAGATGCCAAGATCCACACACAGCATGTACACGTGACTAGCTGCAAAATCACACGAGTGCTCACTCCCTCATCCTCGAAACAAAAGAATAATAATGATAATAATAATTCATAATATTATAATCATAACCGATAGACTCTTCTTACCTCACTTCGATTAACACATGTACAAACGTCTCAGGTTTTCTTCACAGATAACCATTATTTAAATGTAGCACACATCCATGACTACGTTTAAACATATATCCATTGTTTAAACTGCAGCACACATCAATCAATATATTTTAACAAATAAACATCGTTAAGCAGCAGCACACACCAGGCATTCTTGCCACATAATAAATATGGTAAACACAATCATTTTGCGGGAAAAAATTACAATACGATCAAACGCTTTTTCCTTAGATCAATTGCATGGAAAATATACCTGGACAATTTATGCATATCTTGTTGAGTAGTAACTTGTAATATTTGGTGGAGTGGGGTTCTAACTAATTCTTTCAGGAATTTTTCCCGTAAATGAGTGTATGTAGGGCAAACAAAAAGAAAATGCTGTTCATCTTCTCTAGCTGTCCTGCAAAAAGGACAAGCTTTTTTCTCCATTAAACTACTAAAACTGTGCATTTGCGTTCAGTGGGAGAACATTGAATCTTATTTGTGATATGGCAACCCTAAAACAATAGGTATCAACATTGCAAACACATTTCTCTTTTTCAAAGAGTATTTTGAAGGACCGGTAGCAGTCATACCTGCCACGATCTCTTATTGTACCTGTCCATTCTTGTATAAAGATATCAATAAGCCTTTGTTTAAACAATCTCAAAAACACTTTAACATCACCTACACCTTGCTGCAACCAAATAAAATTAAACCCTGTTTCACATAAAATTTCTCTAATTTTGGACACCCAGCAATATTTTCCAGTTCTGTCTAGTTCAAGCAGCATTTGGTATGCCTTGTATGGTAACCTTTCAGTACACATTTGCAGTAATCTAAACCAGGATCTTAACACAGAGACAAAAGAATTCACATACAGCGGGTATCGTCCCAAATCACCATATACCATTTTGTTTGGTGTTTTGACTGGGACACCTAAGAACCGAGAGAGAGAGAGAGAGAGAGAGAGAGAGAGAGAGAGAGAGAGAGAGAGAGAGAGAGAGAGAGAGAGAGAGAGAGAGAGAGAGAGAGAGAGAGAGAGAGTGAGTGAGTGTGTGTGTGTGTGTGTGTGTGTGTGTGTGTGTGTGTGTGTGTGTGTGTGTGTGTGTGTGTGTGTGTGTGTGTGTGTGCGTGCACGTATGTGTGTGTTCAAGATCATTCAAATTTTAGGTCGTGAAGCCAAGTTTCCTTCATGTTGTCTTGGATTCCTGCTGATATGAAATATCAGCTGCTGGTGTGGCATGATTTTGGTTACCATCTGCCTGACCCCCCTCCATTGTTTCTTGGATGCCCACGGGAAACGTCCATGAACTTTCCTGTCCAGATTTTTCTGGGGGACCAGCCAGAGAAAGCTGCCTGTTGTCAGTGGTTGATGGCCGTGGTTCAGCTGCTTCAGCCCCTCTGGCATTATTGGCTGGCCCAACTCCTGTGACATGTCTGAAACAGTAACCCAAGGTTTATAATCATTGTCTGATTAATCCTTTAATGATGGCAACTCTTGGTAAATTTTATCATGTGTTTTTGAATGGATCACGAAACTGATTTCACTGATTCTCTCTCTCTCTCTCTCTCTCTCTCCTCTCTCTCTCTCTCTCTCTCTCTCTCTCTCTCTCTCTCTCTCTCTCCTCTCTCTTCTCTATATATATATATAATATATTAATATATATATATATATATATATATATATAGCACACATAAAGGCGGTATGCTGATAGGTAAACTTCATACTAAAAGCTGACAGCTGTGTCTGACAAATGATTTTTCAGAACAAATAGCCATCACACGGTGGTTAACCTTTTAGGCTACATCCTAAAGCTGAAAATTCAAATCCCGCCAAGTCATGGAAAGTTTTCAAATTTCTACCAGCTTCTACCCAGATAAGTATCTATTGGTATCGTGGTCTAGATGTAACGCGCCTGACTAGAAAGCGAAAAGTCTGGGTCGGAGTGTGCGGTGGTCCGAATCCCGTTTGGGCCCACAAACATTTTCCCCATCCATTAGACCAATGAGTGGTGGTCTGGGTGTAGTCTTTCGGATGAACGATAAACCGAGGTCCCGTGCATTACACATCTTTACTCAACGCACGTAAAAGAACCCACGGCATCAAGAGGGTTGTCCTGGCAAAATTCTGTAGAAAAAGCAACTCTTTTATAGTGAAAACAATTATAGTGTCAGTTGCAGACAGGAAAAAGAAAAAGCAAATTATGGGTAGGCGCTAAACTTGCGGTGACGAGCTTTACCCGGGGAGAGCAGCCCGAAATTCACGCAGAGAAGTTTACTATGACATAAAGTGATATAGAATAAAATAAAAATAAATTGGGAATACTGGAACCGCACAGTTGAGCTTCACCCACTTTACAGATACGATTTTGACAATGCTGCTCACATTAAGTGAACAACGTTGCAAGCGTCTCTATCTCTTGGGCACGCTTGACGCTGGAACATTATTATGATTGCATAGATATGGTGCGGCACTGCCAAACATTCCCAGAAAGGTGTCCTTGATTTTGTCGTCCCAGTTGTTCTGGTCTCTCGGTCACTTCAGATTTTGTTTCCCTATACACCTCTATGCCGGAGGTAAGTTTGTGTTGAAACCATCGTGACACGAGGTTTACAGCAGAGGGTCTTTGGTTGGGCCTGGTGACATGTCTCTCTCATTCTGGCTCTGTGACTGGCTCAGTTACTGCTGATAATAAGGGGCCTAGTAGTTGGTGTTCTGTGTATTTTAGCTCAGAACAGGCACCACTGAACACCACCACGTGACCCAGCAGCAGAACAGGGCCCCTCTGGTTGGTGGCCCTGCATCAGACTGATATTGATGGAACTCCTGTAGACTTCCCACCCCGACAGTGAGACATAACGAATCTGCGTATGGCTGAGCATAGATATTGGTATGAGCAGCCTAGAAACAGCAGGAAAGAAACGTAGCAGAACATAAGGAAACAAAAGCAAAAATTTTAAAACATTTCTACAAGCAAGTTCATGAGAGTAGGAGTACCTCTCTTATAGTCATTAAACATTTTCTCTAGTATGACCACAGGAATTCCAATTTTAATCACAATACTGACGAGATATAATTAAATGATCAAATTGAATGAATAACACACACACACACACACACACACACACACACACACACACACACACACACACACACACACACACATACACACACACACACTTTTTGATTTTGGGTTTTATTTCAATCCTAGATAGATGGATTGATGAAAAAAATAAGTAATCCATTGCTTCATCAATGTATCGTCACTTACAAACTCACCACCCCCCCCCCCCCCTATCCCAACACTACCATTATCAGTATTGGTACAGTTTCTCCTCCATGATTTATCAATTTGCCGAAGACATGATCTACTGTGACATACCCTCTCTTTTTCCCTTTGCACTGGTAAAGGGTCTAGTTTTTATGTTGAGTGGTATCTGGCTGTTTCTGGTCGTTTTACAACTCTTGGCCGTATTGTGTCCATATAACACTGCACTGTGGCCATACACATTCTCCAAAAAAGAAATGTCCAAGAACACTTTCGTGTTGTTACTGAAAAGAAAATTTAGTCTCCTAACTTAAATAAATATATTCGGTTGCCAATAACGCAAGCAATCGGTTTTTAACAAAATTATATTTTAATTACAAAAATTCTGTTGGCATACAGCTGGCTGTAATGTATGCATATGTTGTAATGCAGTGTTACCTGACAGAACCTTGAGACTGGCTTGCTGAAGCACCCCCCATTCCATTTGCCCCTCTCTGACGCTGCCGTGGATCCTTTCTCTGCAATTTCTCAGCTACTTCTGGTAAAACGGTATCATCTCTTGTAATCTGTAGAACCACAAAGTTTGCTATTATTGAAAACTATCGCCTCCTCAGCAGAACATAACACAATAGCTCCGTTCGTTTTCCAAAGTGGCATGTTGCGTGCTTTTTTAACAAAATCTCTCTCTCTCTCTCTCTCTCTCTCTCTCTCTCTCTCTCTCTCTCTCTCTCTCTCTCTCTCTCTCTCTCTCTCTCTCTCTCCTCTCTCTCTCCATGTATTATGTCTATCATTATATTCCACTCCCTCCAAGCACACAGTTACTGTAAAATAGTAAAACGATAATAAAAACACGATTGTGTTCAGTTTCATTTCTTCTTTTGTTCTCAGCAAATTAAAGGAGCTGGAGCTTCTCTGCTGAGACCAGAGTCCAGCCGTTGTGTCACTCCAGGAGATGCAGCTGAGGGAGGAGAAAGATCTCACCTTTTCTGGCTACAACTCCATTTATGTGAGGGCCAAGCCCACCGAGCGTGGAACCTCCGGTGGAGTGAGCTTACTCATCAGAAATTCTTTGCTGCACAGCTGTGTGGTCCTCGACACTCCTCTTCAGGCGGTAGCTGCTAGGGTCACGCTGCACAAGACAATCACGGTGTGCAGCATCTACCTGTCTCCGTCGATGGCAGTAAGGAAAGCAGACTTGGTATTGCTGGTGCAGCAGTTGCCTCCCCCCTTTCTGTTGGTAGGGGACTTCAACGAGCATTGCCCCCTTTGAGGAAGCAAAAATTCATCATCGAGGGGCCTCCTCCTTGAGGAGGTGTTTCTGGAGCAGGACCTGTGTGTGCTCAATGGCAGGGCTTCCACCTATCTCCATTCATTGAACAGTACACTGTCATGTCAGAATCTGTCAGTCTTTGTTGGTTTTGGACTTTTGATGGGGAGTGCGAGACGATCTGCATGGCAGCAACCATTTTCTGGTGGTCTTGGCGCGGAGTGGTACGGTGTAGGACTCCCGTACAGAGATGTTCGACATCAGGAGGGCGAACTGGGATGCCTTCAGGGCCGACATTGTTTCCGGAATGGATATGGAGGCTGTCCTGTCTGTGGAAGATCCGGCGGAGGTACTGATGTCACGAGTTGTACAGGCTGCAAGACAGTCTGTTCCTAGGACCAGTGGTGGACCAGGGACACCCAGGGTGCCCTGGTTTGATGAAAACTGCAGGGCGATCCAAAAGGAAAGAAAAAAAAAGGTGTAGCGCCTGGTCAGGCAGCAACCACCTCCGGCGGCGGTTTCGGTCCACCAGAAACTGCAGGCCAAGTTGCGCTTTGTTTTCAAGACAAGCAGGCATGAGGCGTGGAGGTGCTTTAGCTCTAAGCTGAACAGCAGAACTTCCAGCAAGAGAGTCTGGAGGGTGATTGCTAAGATTAAAGAGAAAGGCGCTTCTCCATTGATCAACCATTTACGCTCAGGGGACGCTTTGGTCACCAACAGGGAGACAGTGGCTAATTTGCTGGCCACAACCTTGATGACAAACTCTTCTTCAGCAAAAAAAGCGCAGGCATCCTTGAGCACAAAGCTGTGTTGGTAGAAAATTCCTTTGAATTTTAGAATGGCCTGTGTTGTTCCAATTCCCAAATCAAGCAAAAACCTCAGGGACCCTAGTAGTTACAGACCAATAGCGCTCACCAGCTGTGTTTGCAAGGTATTAGAAAAAATGGTAAACCGACGACTGGTATTGCATCTAAAGGTGAAGGGCCTTCTCGCCAAGAAGCAATGTGGTTTCTGTAAAAATCGCTGCACCATGGACCATCTGGTCCGCCTTGAGACGACCGTACGGAATGCCTTCATCAATAGGCGGTACATAGCAGCTGTTTTTTTTCTGATCTGGAAAAGGCCTACAACACCGCCTGGAGGTACGGCATCATGTCGAACCTGCGGGAGTTGGAGATTCGGGGTCATCTGCCGCTGTTTTTGAAGAGCTTTCTGGCCAAAACACAGTTCCATTTAGGGCTGTGCTCCATGCTCTTGGAGATCTTTGAGCAAGATATGGGGGTCCTGCAGGGGAGCATCCTTTCCCCGGCTCTCTTTAGTATACAGATCAACGACATTGTCAAGTCGGTCCATCAGGGTGCGGAATGTTCCCTGTTTGTAGACGACTTTGCTCTGCACTCTACAGGCAGTACTCTTGCGGGAGTTCAGAGACAGCTACAGCTTTGTGTGAACAAGGTTTAGGAATAGGCAGAGGACAACAGGTTAAAGTTTTCAGCCACAAAAATGAAGTGCATCCACTTCACTAACAAGTTCAAAGAACACTTCCCAGACACCATCATTCGCTTTGGAAAATCCACTATCCCAGCGGTGACGGAGGCCAAATTCTTAGGGATTATTTCTGACCAGAGACGGAATTTCATAAGTCACATCCAACATCTAAGAACATCCCGTCAGAATGCTCTAATCCTCTTGCAGGTGATTGTCCATACTGATTGGGGAGTGGATTGAACACTGCTGCACATCTACAGGGTACTGGTGCGCTCCAAACTGGACTACGGGTGTCAGGTCTGCGGCTCAATGAGGCCTTCCTACCTGAAAGCTCTGGACCCTATCCACCACCAGGGGCTCAGGATCTGTCTCAGAGCATTCCAAACGACACCGGTGTAGTCTGTATGCGGAAGAAGGAGTGCCCTCTCTTGCAAACCGCCGTCTAAAACTAAATTAACTAAATTATTACCTGAAGCTCTATTCAGAGTATAATAACCCGGCTTACGATTGTGTTCCCAACCCTCTGTCTCAGGTCAAGTTTGAGAAATTGCCCTCTGCCACCCCAACTCTGGGCATTTGGATCCTTCCTCATCTCCGGGGGGCGGGTATTGATTTGGGTGCCATCTACAACTTCCCCAAGTTCCCTGAGATGCCTATGGGGATGGTGGAAACCCAGTTGTCTGTTTCAATCTTGCTGTTCATAGGGAAGATGTCACCAATTTGACAGCGTACAGGGTCTTTTTCCTAGATCTATGTATGTCTCATCCGTCCTACATCAGGGTTTTAACAGATGGAGTCGGAGGAAGGGGTGGCCTGCGCCGCCTATTATCCCACCTTCAAGGAGTCGGTGCTTTCTGAGCACCTACCTTCAGATGCCTCAGTGTACACGGCCGAACTTAGCGCTCTTGTCTTGACCCTGCAACTGATTCGGTGATCAGGAAAGAAAGACTTCTTGGTCTGTTCGTATTCACTCTCAGCTCTGGAGGCTATCGTTGTAGGAGCATAAACATCCCTAAGCTTTAGGAGTTCTATGAATTATGTGCTTCCTTGAGATGGGATGGATGTGATGTGGTTTTGGTGTGGAGCCCAGGGCACGTGGGCATTTGACCCGACTCACCAGGTATGTCACGGATCAGATTTCTGGGTCCACAGCGCCGTTCACAGATTTAAAACATAGAAGCAAACAATATGTGCACTCCCTCTGGCAGGAGGAATGGAATGCTCAGACAGACACACTTTTTCAGATCTGTCCAAACCTCAAAGAGGTTTTCCCTAAAAACTAAAGGGAAGCAACAGTACTCACCAGGATATACACAGATCATTCTCATATCACTCACATTCATTTGCTGAAAGGCAAGGAAACCCATGGCGCATGACTTATGTGCGGGGCCCAATCAAGCATCTGCTCCTGGAGTGTGGGATGTTCAGGATATCAGGCACAAGCATTTTACTGCAGACGCCCTAAAAGTCCTTTTTCATGATGCTCCAACTGGAATCGGGCATTTTTCATCTGATATGAGTGAAAGTTGCAAAGTTTGTCTCTAAGGGAAAGGCTGTTTTAAGGAATCTGGTTTTGGTTTTATCTCATTTTATGTGGTTTTGAAGTAGGTTTTCCCACAGTGCGGTAGCCGTTCCGGGCTGACCCTTATGGTTGACCGGGGCATTGATACAAGCAAGGACAGTAAAGTTGGTTTTATACCCTGTTTTAATGTGTATATAGTTGCACAGTTTTAATGAGTTTTAAAATGTGCCAAGGTGACAGCCCTGATGTGGCCTGTGTAGTCAGTGGGACTAAAGTAAAATGATTGCTTTGAATTGGCTCAGCAAATTTTTGCTTCTGTCATATAAA
The DNA here is from genome assembly GCA_030674155.1 of Stramonita haemastoma. Classification (NCBI taxonomy): domain Eukaryota; kingdom Metazoa; phylum Mollusca; class Gastropoda; order Neogastropoda; family Muricidae; genus Stramonita; species Stramonita haemastoma. Next base: position 7,865,018 of record CM060328.1, on the reverse strand, counting down.
TATATATATATATATATATATATATAGAGAGAGAGAGAGAGAGAGAGAGAGATAGATAGATAGATAGATAGATAGATAGATAGATAGATAGATAGATAGATAGATAGATAGATAGATAGATAGATAGATAGATAGATAGATAGACAGATAGATAGATAGATAGATAGATATACTTATTTACCCACGCTTTGTGCTCTAAAGACTAGACGGCAACTTCATAGTCTTACGAGACTGATGGGTGCCTATATATATATATTTTTTTTTATTTTTTTTATTTTTTTATATGTATATATATATATATATATATATATATATATATATATATATATATATATATATATATATATATATATATATCCCACTATGAAACATAACTTTCACTAAAAACGGTGTGATACGAGAATTATATATACTCTATCTATCTATTCTTTAGTCTGGTGACTGTAGGGGCACCCTACAGACTTGACAAGCAGTTCTCTACATTCCCCTCTCTGTTCTGCCTTTCTTAGGGTTTTGTTGAGTTCTAGGCCTGTCCATTTGCTGACGTTGTCCTCCCATCTCTTCCTTGATTTGCCTCTTTTTAATCCTCCTTGGACAGTGCCTTGCAGTATTGTTTTTGGTCCTTTTAATCTTATAACATGCTCAAACCACTTATGTTTACTCCTTTTCACAATTGTAAGATGTTTGTAGGGACCAATGGTTTGCTGGATTCTGTTATGCACGTCTTTGTTACTTATGTGGTTTTTGTAGGAGATGCAAAAAAGTCTCCAGAAGCATCTCGTCTCTTCCAACTGTATTCTTCTCTCCAAATCTGCAGTAAGTGTCCATGATTAACAGGCATACAGGAATATGGATATGACAAGGGAGCTTATTAATCTGATCTTGGAGTTGAGTGAGATATTTTTATCTTTCCAGATGGTGTTCAGCTTTGGCAGTGCTTTTATTGCCTGCACAATTCAACATACTACTTCTGGCTTTGACCCTTTGTATGATACAAGGGCTCCCAAGTACTTTAGTCTTTGATCCGTCTCCAGCTTCTGATCATTGACCCTGATTTCAGTGCGGATGCCCCTGGCATTAATGGTCATCAGTTTGGGCTTCTCTGCACTAATTTCTATGCTGTATGTTTTGGAGGTATTATACAGGTGATCTGTGGTGCTAGCAAGCTCCTGTTCTGATCCTGCTAGTCTGTCTGTATCATCTTTAAAGCAGAGGTTTGTGATTGTTCTGCCACCAATGCCGATTGATGCTTTATGGTGTTTCAGTGCATCAGCCATGATTCGCTCAAGGAAAATGTTGAAAAGAGTGGGTGAGAGTAGACAGCCCTGCTTTACTCCAACTGTTGTTTGAAAACCACTTAACGACGTTGCTGTTGTAGTACACTGCACTGGTGGCCTTATTGTGCAGTTCTTTGATGACTCTGATCAGGTTTGTATTGATGCTGTACAAAATCATTGCCAACAAAGCTGCATGCCATGCCTGACAAAAGCCTTTTTAAAACTAATGAATATGTGGTATAGGTCTTGTTGCTG
>CM060328.1:7843486-7858486 GCA_030674155.1 Stramonita haemastoma | reverse complement strand
CTTCCCCTCCTGCTTGAACCAACTCAGCTGGAATGTTGTCGGCCCCTGCTGACTTCTTTCAGAGATCTGACTGCTGCTTCCACTTTCTCTTGGAGGTTAGGGTGACTCTCTGTATCTGTGCTTGTGGAGATATTGATGACTTGTGGTTTTATAGTTATACAGGTCGGGGCAGTATTTGTCCATCTGTTCAGAATATCCTGGTCATCGGTGGGGCACTTCCCAATTTTGTCTAGGATTGTTGCGCTTCTTCCCTGTTTTGTGCAAGGCAGGTCTCTGCTCTTTCTTCTGCGTCTGTGTGCATAATTCATGAGAACTGTCAAAGAGAGCTAAACAGTAATAATGATAATGCTGATGATTATTATAATATTATTATAATAATAATGATGATGATCATTGTCACTGTCATCACTATATAGAATTTATACAGCGCTGAATTGTGTTACCCATCTCCAAAATTCACATTCTCACCAAAGTGCTGAATAAACACTGCTCCAGCAAAATAAAAGGAATAGCAATATATGAAATGAACCAGCTACTAAAGACATTTTATCTTACACATCCTCATCCTCACCTGTTCTCTTTCAGTCAAATCACGCCCATTGTCGTCTGGAGCTAAGCGCTGTCCTGGTTGTGTCTTCACTGAAACGTGTAGTTTAGTGTTTACTCTGTGCTTCAAAAGTTGCAAGGGCCTTACGTCTGCGTCTGGAGGAATTCCGCATTCCTGTTGATAAATAAACAGATCAGAACCTAGAGTTTTTAAATGTTTTATGTTAAGGAACAAATATGTATATAATAAAAAAAGCAATACCAGATGTGACAGCAAGAACAGCAGTAACAAAAACGCAAACAAGATCAACCAAATAAATGTATGCTGGTAAAAGGAAAACGGAAAACAGAAGAAAAAAAACAGTACAACCAAATCCTGTTATTTATGATCCTTCCAAACAGAAACTTTTGGGGGGTTGCCATCACGAAATACTGTTAAATCTTAGGTTACAATGGCACACCTATTTACCGATTAAAATATGGTTCAAAATTCTCAGATTCTTTAAGCAGGGAAACGTTAGTAGGCCTATACCGATGGATAAAAGCACAGCAGTGGCATGCAATAAACACATGTCTTCAGGTCATTCCCAGACATGTAACCCAACAACTTCCCCATCTGGAAGCACTGTTTATCACATGGAGTATGGTAGCCCATAGCACATCCCTGGAGAAGAAACTATAACAGCAGATAAAGAATCAAGGGTAGTAAATGCGGACAAAGAAGGGATGTTAGACAGTCTTGGTCTAAAAAGGGCTTCAATTCAATTCGATTCAAGTTAGTTCATATCAATCTATTCAATTCACCTACTTTATCATCTAAAACAAAGAAAATCATTTAGATTACAAGCAATTGATTAATTATGTAAGGATAAAGAATGAACCAAATGCATATGATTACAGAGCTTACAGCACTATTCAAAATCAACAAATTATGCCCCTTGTGCAGACTACTCCAATCATATATGACCTACTGCCACACAATCATACTTACAGAACATAGCTACACAGGCGCTTCACACAAATCCCAAAATAGGAGACTCAAGTTCACGTGCAAGACTACACGTACGCACGCACATACAAGCATTTTATTTTTTAAAAAAGCTTGTATATGAATAAAACCGTGAGGCTCTGGGTTCAATTCCCAGCATTGCCCTTTCTTCTCAGTTTGATGAAAAAAATCAGATTGAATGTCAAAGTCATCTGGATGAGACTATAAACCGAGGTCCCGTGTGCGAACGCACGCAGAACATCTTGCACACACGTTAAAACCCCGTTCCGACTTTCGGAAGAATAGAGCATTGTGTGCCGGTAGGAGCGTATGATAATTTTTTTTTTAACAGTATGCACACAGGTGTCGTGTTTAGACACCATCCCTGAGAAAAAAATCGGGAAGTTGGAGTCCCAGAGCGGCTCGGGGCTGTATATGGCAACGTTCTGACGGTTTCTGCGACGGTACTGGAACCATTCGTATCGGTCGTTGCCTTTCCAATGGATCATTCCAGTGGCGTGGTGAGGGGGGTCCGCTGCATGGGTAACAGCTTGCCCTCCATACTTACTTACCCAGGCTTTGTGCTCTAAAAAACTAAAGCGCAACTCCATAGTCTTCCGAGACTGATGGGTGCCTACTACGTCCATGAATAAGTGTTAAACATTCAAATTTTAATGATTTAATTATCTCACAAACAGGAACCTTTTTATTTTAAAAAAATCAGAAAAGGAAACACGCACACAATCATTTTCACTATCATCATCATCATCATCATCATCATCATCATCATCATCATCATCATCATCATCATCATCATCATCATCATCATCGTCATCACCATCACACTCATTGAATTTGATCATCTCTCTCTTACCCCCCATCCCCTATACCCTCCCCCTCTTTCTCTCTATCTCTCTCTCAGTGCTTTTATTTTTTTATCATTCAATAGTAGTATTGATTATGGTATAAACTGATTTTACATCTAAGAGCTTTGAATATGTGAACCCCGTCTTTCTGGGATTGGAGGAGCTTATAATACTATTTCGCTAAAACAGCAGCATCATTACTCACAAATTTTCTTTCCACTCCGTATATATATATATATATATATATATATATATATATATATATATATATTATATATATATATATATATATATATATATATATATATATATATATATATATAAGTGAGATATGTTTGTATGTTGCCCACAATTGTGCTACATCTCGATAAAATTTTATACAATGCAGTTTTGTTTTTAAAATCATGTAACAAACATGCCGTCAAAATAAACAATTTGGCCAGTTGCAGATTAACCACAGAATTGACCTTTTACTTCCGGTTCCAGGCTGTGTAAGCATTTTACCCAATATGTGTCAAGATCAAGAAGTGATAGCAGTGAGTTGATACTTTTACCATTTCGTGGAAAGAACATGGATGTTAATCTGAGCACATTACTCCTCTCTTGCAATCTCTCCACTGGCTGCCTGTGCCACAGAGAGTAAACTATAAGATCAGTACTCTCTGTTATAAATGTCTCCACAAAACAGCACCCTCTTACCTCTGTGAATGTCTTCACGTGTACACACCTCGTTCCCTCCGCTCGGCTGCAGATACCTTATCCTTAAAGATACCTAGATTTAACCTATCTACCGTTGGCCGCCGCTCTTTCTCTATTTCTGGTCCATCAATCTGGAATGACCTCCCTCTCTCCCTTCGGCAAAAGCCTACATATGACACTTTTAAATCCAACCTTAAGACACACTTGTCTCAAACCTAAGATTTTTGCCTTCTGTTTTCATTTCCTATTTGTCCCTGCCTTCAACATTTGAAATTCCCTTCGCCCTGCCTAAATGTATAGCCTCTATAAGTGTGTGTGTGTGTGTGTGTGTGTGTGTGTGTGTGTGTGTGTGTGTGTGTGTGTGTGTGTGTGTGTGTGTGTGTGTGGTGTGTGCTCGCGCTTTCGAATTTGCTAGAATTATTCATTGTCAGTGGTTGCTTGTTTGTTGTGAGGGTCGAGTGCAAGCGCTTTGATTTGTTTTTACAAGATATAGCGCTATATAAATTCCATGTATTATTATTATTATTATTATTATTATTATTATTATTATTATTATTATTATTATTATTATTATGTTACTGTTGTCCTCCTTTGAGTGTGATCAATTAAGCGCTGCAGAAGGTACAACAGGACAAAGCAGCCGGAGTGATAGTGTGGTGGCTATGCTAAAACTGATGGAGCAGCTGGGTCAGACTCACAAGCTTTTATAATTGCTACTTTAATCAAAGAAACAAGGATTCCAGAGAAAAAAAAGTAGACCAATACTCAGTCTCCCTTGTGGCTGCAGCAAAACTTTTAGCAGGTTCATTTGAGAAAGGGGCTGGCTACAGTACAGTGAATACTGCCAGAAGTGCACTATCAGCTTAGTTCATCATGTTCAAAGACAAAACAGCAGGCAGTCAGCCTGTGATGTGTACACTCCTTCAAGAAGTTTTGAAAACAGATTCTCACTGACAAAGTATCAGGAATTTTGCTATATAAACTGCTTAGATTCACTTACTAACATCGAAGACTTTTCACTGACAAATTAACTCAATGGAATTGTATGCTGTTGGCCTTACTAATAGGGTAGAGGGGCCAAGCACTCAATTCTCTAAAAAGAAAACATTAAAACTTTATGGTAATAAACGTGTGGTTGCTTTTATGAAAAAAATTTAATTGGGTGTTGATTTAGAACCAGTATAAACACATGGTTTGTTTTACATAATTGTAAGCTGTGCATCGTCAATCATTCTAAGGCTTTTTAGACAAGGCCAATAACCGTGACACTGGAACTATAGTGTTCAGAGCTATTGTAAAACGACATGTGCCTGTGAGCAGAGACACAACGTCTGGTGGGGTTTAAACAGGGGCCTACTGAGACGGGGAAAAATGAGGGTATTTTTACTGCTTATAGCACACTTAGTGCATAAAAGGTAAAGGTAAAAATAAAGGAGTCCCATACCTATATGGTGGTAGGAGAGTGAGGCATCAGAGACCTTGGCTTCTACAGGGGCCAGCATATTGAGAGTGGTACCCATCTCCTCTCCCTTGCTGCTTTACTTCCCTGACCCTAAAGAGGGCAGGTACCCATTTGCAAATGAGTGAACCGGGGACTTGTGCTGAAGCCAAGACACGTAAACGGTCACGTCACCCATCCAACTGGTAACCATACTTGACGCTGCTCAACTTTGATGAGGAAAGGGAGCGCTGTGACCACTAAGCCATCCGCCTTCATCAACTATACTGAAAAGTGCTGGATGGAATAATTTGAAAACATTCATCAAATTCTATGAGAGGTGTTTCTTTTCAAGCTTTACTCAGTTGGTGCTTGACAATAATTTGTGAAAACAAAAATTTGTTTCTTCTGTTGTTTTGAACTTTGTACTTCAACCTGAAGTTGCAGACAAGACAGAAGAGATCACCATTTACCCATGCTACATGAAAAAAAAGAAGGTAATGTCCTTTAAACGTGAAGACCAAGAGTTATAAGTGGCTTTCTCCAGAAACCTTCGTTGTGTATGCTTTTTCTAACATCTGTTTGAAAAGTAGGGTATAATCTCAAAGTGCATGAGATGTTTGCTCTACTACTTATAAGATGCCTCTTTACAGGAGCAACACTACATGGATCTACTCACACTATAGAACAAACTACTATGTTTTGACACATTTCACACTTATAAAGTAAAAATAAGTTTCTGATAGATCTCACATGTGGCTTTTTATGATTGACCCAAAAAAGATTTAAATGAAACTAGACTTACGTTAGTAAGGTGCAGTTTAATTATGGCTATTTGAATTTGGTGACAAAAGGGAGAAGTCAAGTGCCCTGCCTATCTATTTCCTGAGATGGCCATGCTGACTTGCCTACCATGTAATTCTAAATCTATGTGTCTAGAGGCCACACAGAAATCTAAATCCTGACCATCAGATGTGCCACTGGCTCAGCACTCACTCACACACAACTTCTCTTCCTGTCACTACACCTTACTAACATAATTCAAGTTTTGTTTCTTAATTAAAGGACAGGAATGATTGAGATACCAAATACATTAATTCCTTTCCCTTTTGACTAGATTCAATTCACTGAAGATACAAACTTCTGAATTAAAAACGTTTTGTTTGATAATTATCATAACAGAGTTTACAACTATACATGTTGGAGCATCTAGGAATGAATTTATCTATTTCAGCTAAAGACACTTCTATTACAAATTTCATTTCGTCTACTTCTCATATCATTTTATCTAACTAGTAATACTAATACTAAAAAATAAGAAACAAATATTCATTTTAATCTATGCCAGAAAACAAAAAAATCATGATTATCTTACCGCTCTACACTCTGTGATTGTGAGTCTTTTGTCCCAGATAAAAACCTTTGCTTTGAACTGGTGGTCTTCCTGCTGCCTTCCTCTGGATGTAAACTCTCCACAAACTGCTGCCCATGAGGTGGGAAATCTGTCTTCTTTTGTCTCACAGACTGCGCATATGAAAAAGTAGCAAAAGGTACTTGTCTTGATGGTAATACGAGGAATTTTGTTTCCCTTAATCCTGTCGTCTTGCTGAACGCTGATGGTATAGTCTACAACCCTTTGCTTAGTAAAGGTGCCATCCTTATTCCTGTGCACATGGTACACATTGACTTTGTCCAAGTCAAAGTTGTCAGGGAGTAAATGAGGCAGAGATACTGAAACAGGCTTTAGAAACTCGAATGGTTCCAGCAGCTTGTACTCTACAAGAGGGCTCACAACATGTTCGTCATCATTTAGCTTAAATTTAGTGTGGATATGATGAAAGTCGGTGCAAACTGCTGCTTTGATGTGTGCCTCTTCAACAGGAATGGCGCCAGGTGGAATATCCAGAATGATATCAGACTGTCTCAGTTGAAATTTACCACCCTTTCTAGAATGTACAGAAAAATCTTCTTGTTTGTTCATTCTCAAGACAGGAGTTTCAGTGCACGTATTTACTGGAGATGGATTGTCAATCTCCATATGAGTAATGGATGCAGTTGATTCTTTGCAATCAGCCATTCCCAAGACAGTAATTACTGTGGACGTTTCTGCAGAAGATGAATTATCAACCTCCATATCAGTAATTGGTGCAGTCGATGATTTTTTACTGTCGGCCTTTCTCTGCTGTTCAAGAGCCTTTTCCAATTCATGGTACTCTGGAATATATAATCATAGACACAGATATATTAAACACAATGAGAACAATAAAAAAAATAGACTGGGAAAGAAAAAAACAAATGGCTTATTACCTTTAGCTCTTGTTTCCCCAACAGACATATTTGAATGCATTGTATGGTCAGGGTAATTGTCAAGTTAGGAATCCACCCCGAAGCTTTTTTTTCAGAACAAAATTCCAAGTATAAAAGTGGATTACAGACTTCATAGAAAAAGACAGTTTAACCCCAGCACCTTTTTATATATTTTTCGCTGACTTTGCATAATATTTTTCATTCTTCATAATTGTTTTGCTTCATTGCGTACCTATATCTAAAACAGCACTATGCATATGAATAATGCACTTGCTATTGCTTTGATTTGTACATTAAAACAATACTTATTGCTATATAACACTTTTTATTAGAATATAAAAAAATCTTATTCATTGTTTTACAGAACCTTTTTCCTAATGACTTTATCAGCGATGTGAGTTTAGTTTTGGGTTGTGTTGGTAATTTGCATAGCGTGGATCGTGATAAAGAAGTGAGTGGGAAAAACAAGGTGGGGGTGTGTGCCTGTATGTGAACAAAAAGTTGCCTTGGAAGAGCAAATGTCAAGGTTAGAAACTAGGTGTGTAGTAAAAATGTTGAACTGTTGAAATGTCACTGTTTCCAAAGCACTTGCCAAGACAGTTTGGCCAAGTATCTGTGACTGTGTCTGATGTCCCTCCCTCTGCCTTCCCTGCCTGAACACATGCCTTGGAGATCGCCAACAGAGTACATTATTAGCAGCTGAAAGCTCCTGACACATCACTTTTTAGCAAGGCTTTTCTAACTACCGAAATGGAAAATTAATATTTTGTACCTACTTGATTATTCTTTGCAATCAGCCATTCTCAAGACAGGAGTTACAGTGCACGTTTCTGAAGTAGATGGATTGTAAATCCAACCCCAAAATCCGACTTGGAGAGGGATGGATTCCACAAGGTTCGATTTGCTCAAGGCTTACCCATGAAGACAACTATCAGAATTTTCATACCGGATGGGTCGTCACCCGGATTACCAAGGACCGTGCCTTCTGTTGCACATCAGGACACAGGTAGATATTATGCTACTGGTGTACAACATAGAAAAGTCTGTGCCAGAAACTACATCACTATTGGCACTTGGAATGTACGAACACTAAGAGCCACAGGCAAAGTGGAAGAACTAACAAATGAGATGGCCAGATACCAATGGCACATTGTAGTGCTTTGTGAAGTAAGGTGGAAAAACATGGGAGAAACAATGACCCAGGAAGACCACAAAATATATTTCAGATAGTGGAAAACAGGGTAAGCATGAACCCCCCTGTTCACATTCACAAGGACATCATGAACACTGTCATAAGCTGTCAGCCAGTGTCCCACAGACTTATTACCATCCGCTTGAGAGCAGCCCCCTTCAGCATCACAGTAATGCAGGCATCCGCCTCTACATCAGACAGCCCAGAGGAAGAAATAGAAGAATTCTACGACCAACTACAAGGGATTCTAAATCAAATTCCCAAGAAAGACATCCATGTTGTACAAGGTGACTGAAATGCCAAGATAGGAGTAGATGCCCACAAAGACTGGAAGGGCATTTATGTACCACACTGCAACAAAGTAACAAATGAAAGAACCTTGAGACTACTGGAGTTCACCAGTAACAACAATCCCCCAGCTAGTGAATACACGTGGCCCACATAAAAAAAATCCAGAAGATGGACATGGCATGGCCCAAATCGTCAACACCACAACCAAATAGAGTACATCATAGTGAAGAGATGATTTAGGTCTAGTGTAAACATGCACACTGCACTGACACAAAGCTTTCCAGAAGCGGACATGGGGATTGACCATTATCATGAAATGATGACATTCCAACTCTGTCTCAAAAACATTCACAAGCAGAACAACATCAAGATCAAGTTTGACCTCGAGAAGCTGAAGGATCCAGAGGAAGCAGACATTTTTCAGGCAAGGATAGGTGGGAAGTTTGCAGCACTCACTCTGATACTTTTAGATGATACGGATATAGATACCTTGATGGATGGTCTCAACACAGCAGTGACTGAAACAGCAAGCAAACTTCTTGGCAAACATCAACCAGTCTAAAAACCTTGGGTCACTCATCACATCCTACAACTACGTGACAAACGTAGAGAGTTGAAGAAAAAGAAAAATGAAACAAAAGAGAGAGCAGAACAATAAAAGGCGGTTATGACATTTTTAATGAATCAAAAACGGTGTACTAGATTCTAAAACTGATATCAACTGATAAGTCAAACTCCTATTTCTTCTCAATTCACTATTCTGTCTCCTACCTTTTTCAATGTATTTACTAAAGAGTACCGGTTCTGACTGCACTTGTTCTTATATTACGTCATTGCTTAAATAATCTTAATATTATGCCTGTGGAGAACTGTCCAACTATCATCCTTTGTATTGTGAACAAGTCAAAGCGTTTTACTCCTGGTGTAAATGAAACCATCTCCATCAAAAAGTTATAAGAACTGAAGAATTCACCATCATCACATTATTTCCTGTAGTCTGAAACTATTTAGTGTAGTTTTATATCAAATTCACACACACACATACACACACACACATACACACACACACACATACACACACACACACACACACACACACACACACACACACACACACACACACACACACACACACACACACACACACACACACACGGGAAACGGGATAGCATAGTGGTCAAAGCATTGCACTCGCAATTTGATGACCCAGGTTTGATTCCCATTCAAGAGGATATTTCCCCTGGAGTTAACATCAGTGATGACTCCACTCTCCCCAAAGTCCTTCAGATGCGATTATAAACCTAGGCCCCGTGTGCAAACGCACGCAAGACATCTTGCACACATGTTCAATCCTGTTCCGCTTTTCGTAAGAGTAGACCATTTTGTGCCGGTGAGAACAGATAAGATTTACAAAACTGCATATACACGGGGACTGGATGTAAAAAAAACACGAGTGCTTATTCCATTATCCTTAATATAAAAGAATGAACAAACAAAACACACACGTGTGTATAATATGGACAGGAACACCTTTACAAATACATGCTTGCACATGCTCCCTCTTAAATCCCTGCCACACTTGCACATACACACCTTAGATGGATATTATGCACTTAACTTTTCTTGTTTTGTTTTAATACCATTTTTTTATAACAAACATAGAGTTGATGAGTACACACACAAGTGACTGAACCCAAGTGCATCATTTTGTCACTAACCTTTATCAGCAAGGGCTTTTAGTTCCCCACCCAGTTTTGTCAGGATTGAAGCAGCATCCAGTCTTCCTGAAGCCATTGATCCGCTGATCACTTCGAATGCACTGAGATCTGCCAAAATCACGTTTCCTAGTGAACTTAATAACAGTTCAAGCTGGTTTTCATCTAGCCCTTTAAGTCTGTCTGATGTTTGTGGGTCAGATGAAGAAGATGCAGATAAGACAGCCTCTACTACTTCAGCTGAAACTTTGTCCAAGTGTCCTTTTGCCCATTCTTTAAGATGTTTCACATCACAATCACCAGAAGTTTGCTTCATCGTCTGTCTTCTTGCTTCAGCCTTTGCTCTCTCCCACTCTTCGGTGAAATTTTCCATTTCTCTGTTTTGCAGAATCTTTTGACTAATGTGTGCCACTGTGTAAAGAAAACCAACCATGGCAGCTCCACTCAAGGCACCAGAGACTGCAAAAGAAACGAAACGGTTATTAAATAAATGAAGAAAGTAGTACGATAGCAATGATCAAAACAAGCAACAGCAATAACAATAATATCAAAAGTTATAGAAATAATGATAACAGAAGTAGTCATAGCGATCATTTATGAGTCCTATTCTGATTGCTATAAAAACCCATAACATTTACAAATTAACCCTTCATTCACAGAGAAAAGAAATATTATAACAGTCTTGTCATGTCCTGTCTTTTCTTTCTTTATTTTTAGTTCTAGTTTTATTTTGTTCCCCGTTAGAACTTCGAGGCTCAGCTATGGGGATTTTTTTACGTATGTGACAATTTTGCCAACTATTTATGTAGCCGCAGTTCGACTTCATAAATGACCTACAAACACAACTTTTTTTCTTGAATTTTTTCTTACCCAGTTCAATCGTTTTAGTATAAACGGTTTTTGATTTTATTTTATTACTTTTATTAAAGGGACTATTAGTACTATTAAATTTATATTACTTTGGTTAGTGGATAAGGCCTTTTTGTGTTTGTTTTTTGTTTTTTTTGTTTGTTTTATTAATGTTGTTTTGTTTTTGTTCGTATGTGTAGGTTTTTTTATTTATTAATATAATCATAAATCAATGCTATAATTCTTTCTCTTGCTGTTTGTGTTTTCCCCCTTCCTCCTTGATACCCCCTCCCCATCCGTTCCCACCCCCCTCCCCTTTACTGTTTTTGTTTATTTTGTCTCTTTGGTTCTTTGTTGTTGTTTTTTTTGGTTGGTTGGTTTTTTTGCTTTTTGTTTTGTTATTTGTATATTTGTTAGTGTTTATGTTTCCTCCCAGTGGTGATGGGTGTTTTCGTATGGTATTAATGCGTTTGTTGTTGTTTTTTTCTTCCTTCTAATATATAAAGTATGAATTGAAGTATGGAGATATTGTAATCCGACATAAATTGCTTTTTGACATTTCATGGACTCTTTTCTTTAAGTCTCAAATAATAGCATTAGTGTTATTGTAACTAATATAAGCTGCTTGTATGACACCATATGATTTTTTTTAAACTTTAAATTCGTGCATGAGAGTACGTGCATACATGCTGTGTGGATGAGTGCGCGAACTGTGTGTGTATGTATGTACGTGTGTGTGTGTGTGTGTGTGTGTGTGTGTGTGTGTGTGTGCGTGCGTGCGTGCGTGCGTGCGTGCGTGCGTGCGTGCGTGCGTGCGTGCGTGCGTGGGGTGTGTGTGTGTGTGTGTAAGTTTGTGTGTGTGTATGTGTGTGTGTGTGTGTGTGTGTGTGTGTGTGTGTGTGTGTGTGTGTGTGTGTGTGTGTGTGTAAGTGTGTGAGTGATTGTGTGACTTTTGAGTGTCTTTTTCTTCTGTTTTTATTGTTAGTGTTGTTGCTTGTATTTACTATATGCATATTTCATTTTAAGACTGTTGAAATCATGTTAGTTAATTAATGTTGGTGAAATGTTTTTCTACTTTTGTTTTATTGTTGTTGTTTTTGCTTTTTTCTTTAGATAGATGGCTTAATGAAAAAAAACAAATCAATGCTTATTCAATGTACCATCTGGAAATAAAAATTTGATTCGATTCGATTCGATTTGATTTGACTGTGTGTGTGTGTGTGTGTGTGTGTGTGTGTGTGTGTGTGTGTGTGTGTGTGTGTTTGTGTGTGTGTGTGTGTGTGTGTGTGTGTGATGTGTGCAATCTTCTTTTGGTGTGCACATGTATGTATGTATGTGGATGTCATACGCGCAATAATATTTATATGCCCATGTGTCGTAAAATGGCCCATCTTATTATTCAGTTACTACTAATCTTTTTTTTTGAATGAAGGCCTTTTTCCTAGTTGTAAAGTAGGGTCGCGGTAGTTTGAATGGCCTGCATCCTCGTGTCACTGATTGGCTATTGTTTCATAAACTATAATCACTCAAGTTGATGTTCTGAGAATAAAGTAAAAGTGTAACACTGCTGCCTGTGGCTGGGGCAGGTCTGGGACCTGACGAATGCCACTTCTAATCTAGTGAGACTGGACGGATTTAGATACAGGCCATTGTGGAGCATTGCATCGAATATCGTGGGTAACCTACAACCCAGACATCAGAACAAATATACTGATCCTTCTGTGCTGGCAAAGAAACACGCCTACTGAAAAGACAAAGTAACACTTTTCCTAATATGAAAGTTATTCCCCTGTGAAATCAGAGTGTTCGGCCTCGCCTTGAAAGGACACATGACTTTCTCGTTATTTATGGCCACAAAATCAAAAAGTTCTAAATGACTGCTTATGAAAAGTGTTTGTGTATGTGATGTGATATGCTAATATGTACTACCACATAATTTTTAAGTTAACTGTAAAATATTTATGGCAAATCTCTGTATAGAAGTAGAGGGCATTTAACTTTTGTTCGACCTCTAGTTAACTGAAGAGATGGTGTGAGTTGGCTGGAGGTTGGTGCAAGTGTATATACATGTGCAACTGTGTATAACTGGTAACATAACAGTAGTCATACCAACTTAGGACTTTGTTTTCTTCCCCTCTCTGCTAAACTTTTTTAAAAGCCAGCCGCCTTGGCACAGTGATTAGCGCTTTGGATTTCGGACTGGAAGGTCGCGGGTTCGATTCCCATAAGAGTCATAGGGATATTTCGGACTCTGGCCGGCTCCTACCCAGAGTGAGTGGCTCAGTGGGGAGACTGGGACCACACAGTCGAGCTTCATCCACTTTCTATCTATCCCTTAGTCTGGCAACCGTGGGGGCACCCCTGAAGGCTTGACAACCAGTTCCCTCCATTCCTCCTCCTGTTTAGACTTTCTCAAAATTTGGTTCACCTCTACGCCTGTCCACTCGCTGATGATGTCCTCCCATCTCTTCTTAGGTCTGCCTCTTTTTCTTCCTCCCTGGACAGTGCCTTGCAATATTGTTTTTGGAAGTCCTTCCGATCTTGTGACATGCCCCTACATTTACGTTTACGCTTCTTTACAATTGGTAGAAGATTTTCTTAGGGACCAATGGTTTGCTGGATTCTGTTATGCAAAGACTTTGTGTATCGAATCAATGTTATGCATGGCCTTATAGTCAATCTTAGTATAAAAAGAAATCTGAATTACTTACCAACATTGACTTATACGTGATGTGATATATTATGTACTACCATGTACAAAGTAATTCGTAAGATATTCATAATAAAATGTTAATGTATCCCTGTGTAGATGGAGAGGGAATTGAACCTGGTGTTGCCTCTGCTTGATTGGAGAGACAGCGTGGGTGTGACGGAGGTTGCTGCGAGTGTATATATATATTTGTCTTATCATATAACGCATTATGCCAATACTGTTTACGGCATAAAATGTGTGTGTATGTATTTGGACGTGTACACGCTGTGTGTGTGTGTGTGTGTGTGTGTGTGTGTGTGTGTGTGTGTGTGTGTGTGTGTGTGTGTGTGTGTGTGTGTGTGTGTTTCTGTGTGTGCATGCAGGCTTTCTTTGTGTGGATATGCGCGCATACTGGCGTGCACATGAATGCAAGCAGTTTTACACTAGCGAGGTAATGAATAGCTAAGGTCGTGCTGATGTTTACTTTTTTTTGTTGTCGTTGTGATGTGTGCGACTGCATGCTGAAGTACAGATACTGTGTTGTGGTGTTTTTCTGTATTGTTTTCAATACTTATGCCATTTCTTCCTATATAAGGAGCTGTTTAGTCACACGAACAACACAATCATAAAACCTCCTCTTTTTCTCATTAAAGATTTCCCCATTAAACTGCTGCTGTTAGTAAGAAATGCTCTGCAAGCAACTTTGTCCGCTCACATGTTTTTCGAGGCTTGGATTCCAAAGCAGTGGCTTCAAGTACTTCTTTATGTATCACTTTCTACTTTCGGTAGCAGATTAATGGTGTCATTAGGCATTGTAGCTCCTTGCCAACCCCCACCCCCACCCTCAACCTTTCACACGAATCTTGCAAGCATATCCTGTACACTATCTGTTAACATGATGCCTCGTCAGCATTGCATATTTCTTCTGGATTGCCAGTTCTACATTTGCTACACCTTGGGAAAGTCATAAACTCTTTATAAAATAAAATCTGATGCAATAACATGTTTACATATTTACCAAGTGCAGGGGTTAGCGCCTTGGTTTACGGACTGTCAGGTCATAGGTTCGAACCCCATAAGAGTCAAAGGGATTTTCCAGACTCTGGTCGGCTCCTACCTAGTGTGAATGTGCTGTGGGCTCATTAGGAAGACTGGTATCACAAAGTTGAGCTTCATCCACTTTACGTATGCGCTTCTGAGAGTGTTGCTCAAATTACCTGACCAACACTGCAGGTGTCTGCATCTCTTCGGACCTGGTTGACAATGGGACATAGCATGATAGTAAGCGTAGAGTACAACCCTGTTAAGTAGTCTGAAAGCACATGCACTTCCATAACAGCATCATTATGTCATCCTCATTATCATTGAATATTATCCTTATCATTATTCACGATCAACTTAGTGGTAAACAAATGGG
>CM060328.1:7828486-7838486 GCA_030674155.1 Stramonita haemastoma | reverse complement strand
TGTCTTGCAATTTGTTTATACATGCATTTTTGGTTTTGAAAATTGTCCAAATACAAGGCCAAATGTGACCCCAAAAATTTACACGGAAACCACATTAGTACTATGTGTGTTTTTAAGGTCACTTGGCAAGACATTGGCAGCGAATAGTATTCACCAGATTTTAGTCAGTGGGTAATAATAGATGACTGCAAAAGGTGTGAAAGATATTGCAATGCTAGTCACTTGATAATAAAAGACTATGAAAGATGTGAAAAAATTGCAATGTTAGTCACCTGATAACAATAGACCATCAAAGATGTGTAAATATTGCAATGTTAGTCACTTGATAACAATAGACCATCAAAGATGTGCAAATATTGCAATGTTTCTCACTTGATAACAATAGACCATCAAAAGTGTGTAAATATTGCAACGCAATGCATTTTTGCTTTTTTTTATATAAGTGCTTTAGTTTCCCTGCCAAATTTAAGTATATATTTTTATCCTTTAAAACACTATACTTCTGGGGGGGTCGTCATAAGTAAACTAATCTTTTTCATGTGTGTGGGGGGGAGGGAGGGGTTATGTATGGGCGTGTATGTGGTTAAGTTGTATGTCTGTTTCAAAAAAGTTTTTAGAAATGTTTTGACATTTGCATGTTCCTTTGTGATTTATACCTTGATTTCACCCCTCATACCCCGATTCTAATCCTCACACCCCTCCACTCTCCCACTTTCACTTCTGCTGGCAGCCAGGGTGAAGGACTAGCACCCTGGACAATGAGAGAGGTGGTTTCAAGTGGACTGATTGGGGATTCTTTCACTTCCACTCAACATTTGAGCCTTCTTTAATTCAATAGCGGTTTGGATACCTGAGTGCAGGCTACAATGCACACAGGAAAATCTGTTTCACTCTGAAACGCGACTCTTGAACGAGTTGCACGTATGTTCTATTAATGTTTTAAAACTTATTTTGATTTTCGTCAATGTTTGATAACACTATAACGATATGACTGTCACATTTTGAATCAGTTGGTGGTCCTTCAAAATCCTAATAATGCCTTGTATCAATATTTTATAAGAAATTTCAGCACATACAATGATGTTGTACATTGGCATTATCATGTCAGACTAAATTATGCCCAGGCTCAAAAGTCATCAAGCTAGCTAATTGTAGTACGTACTAGATGTTGGACTATAGCTGGACACTTTGGTTTAGCAAAAGCAGACTGTGACATTTGGGTTTTTTTTTACTTTTGTAAAGCTTCCTCCTACCCCAAAAAAGCACAACACCCCACCCCCACCCCCCAACCAATCAATTTAAAAGGCAAACAAAAAAATAAAAAACATAACAAACAAACGCAAGATGGACAAGTTCTAAAATTACTTTTTAAAAATACAATGTTTATGCTTTACAACTGGCATACAAACATTTCGGCTGCAAATTTTATTTTACTCCAGTTTTAATTATACGACCCAATAGATCTGACATTGTGGCATCTAGATTACTCTCTCAAGTGTAAGCTACACTTGTAACATATACAAACATAAAGAAAAAGATGTTTCCAAATAGTTTTTTCCAAGTTAAAAGACATGCTTACAAAACCATGACGTTTTGTCGTCCCTCAAATGCAGACTTAACTAGGCTAGTTGATTGTAGCTCATTACAATTCTTAAAAGCTCTGACCGATTCGTTATGTCTCATCCTCAGGGTCGGTAGTCCATAGGGAGCCCATCAGTATTGAGCTACTGTGTGGCCACCAGCTAGAGTGGCCCTGCACTTCTGCTGGGTCTTTTTGGTGGTGTTCAGTGGTGCCTGTTCTGAGCTAACATATGCAGGATAGCACCTACTAAGCCTCCTGTTTACGACAGTATTAGCTCAGACGCGGAGCCAGACTGATTGAATTACCCACCCGAGATAGCGACCACCACAACATCCCTCCAACGACCGTTCCCCCGCGAACCTCCAGCCCCAAAGGCTTTGACACAAACTCACCACAGGCACAGAAGTGTATGGGGAAACCGAATCTGAGGTCACCATGAGACCAGATCAAAGGGGGCCACCGAATCAGAGGCATTTTTTTTATTACTGCATGATGATCAGTAGTGATGAGGATGATGTAATGATGCTGCTGTGGAAGTGCATCTTTTTAAGACTACGCAATAGGGTTGAACTCTCCGCTTGCTAACAATATACCACGGCGTCAAACGGGCCGAGAGATACAGACACCTGCAGTGTTGGTCAGGTAATTTGAGCAACACGCTCAAGTTCGCATCCGTAAAGTGGATAAAGTTCGACTGTGTGGTCCCAATCTCCACACTGAGCCCACAGCATAACCTCTGGGTAGGAGCCGGCCAGAGTCCGTAAAGTCCCTATGGCGTATGGGACTTTACGATATCCCTATGACGATTCGAACCCGCGACCTTCCAGTCCGAAATTCAAGGGGCAAATCACTGCGCCAAGGCGATTGGCTACTACTCTGGATTTCTAATCATTTTAATCTGTTATTTCGAGGATAATGGGGAATAAGACCTCATGAACTGTTTTTTTGTGGGTTTTGGGGTTGTTGTTTTTACATCGAATCCCCGTGTGTTTGACGTTTTGTAACTTTTGTCATCTGTTCCAACTAGACACGATGGCCTACTCCTCTGAATAGCAGACCAGGTTTTGACGTGTGTGCAAGATGTTCTGCGTGCGTTCACACGTGGGGCCTCGGTTTATAGTCTCACCAGAAGGATTTTTGGGGGAAGTGGAGTCGGCACTGATGTAAACTCCAGAGGAAAAATTCTCTTGAACGAGATTCTATCTAGTTTTATGTTGCTCGATTTCTTAAGATAAAAACTAGCCTAATCCTTTCTTAATTCAAGTATGTAGGCCCGTGTTCTCGGTGTTTATGGAGTATAATTAGGCCTTAACATGGCAATCTTGGGACACCCCGTCCCCCCTCATTCTCTCATGTTGGGACTGGGCTACAATCAGAGCTTGTGTTTTTGCTTTAGGATCATATCATTGCCCAAAATATGAACAGTACGTCACTAGCTAGGCTATTCATCAATGGTGTCCATAACAAGGCCAATTCAATCCAATTATGTTGCTTATAGCCCCGCTGACCATATAGGCCATATCAGGGCTATCACCTCATCACATTTTAAAACTCGTTTTAAAAGTGTGCGACTATGTACAGTTTAAAAAGAGGTATAAAACCACCTCAACTGTCCTTGCTTGTATCGACGCCCCGGCCAACCATAAGGGTCAGCCCAGGACGGCCCCCGCGTCGTGGGAAAACCCACATCGATCACACTTAAAGCGAGACAAAACCAAAACCAGATTCCTTAAAACAACCTTGTCCTTAGAGAACAACCACAACAAGGCATACCGATCTGAGCACATAGGGCTCTTGCGATCTCTCCATTGGCTGCCCGTACCACAGAGAGTAAACTACAAGATCAATACCCTTAGACCTTGGTCCCTCCGTAGACCCCCCTCCCCCCCCCTGGGGGGGATTTATGGGTACATTTTTCTGAAACTCTGTTTATTTTAACGTTTTATGGTATATGTTACCCTCATGTAACCAGGTTATTTCAGGATATACAAGCAATTCAATATGGTAACCCTTCAGAAGGAAAATATTTAGGGGGTGGGGTTAATTTACATTATTTATATAAATATTTTCTTACACATTCATATCAAATTTGGTACCAAAATAAAGGGTATTAAACAGGCTATCAACATATGTTAATGTCACCACTGCACAAGGAACGCCTGTCCCATATTTTAAAAACAAAACAGAAAATTGAAATGAAAACGCCGTACAATCCTGTCCTGCCTTCAACATCTACCTGCCAAAGTGTATAACGTTTATAGGTATGTGTGTGCGCGCGCATGCTGCGTGCGTGCGTGCGTGCGTGCGTGCGTGCGTGCGTGCGTGCGTGCGTGCGTGCGTGCGTGCGTGCGTGCGTGCGTGCGTGCGTGCGTGCGTGCGTGCGTGCGTGCGTGCGTGCGTGCGTGTGTGTGTGTGTGTGTGTGCATGCGAGTGAGTGTACATTCGAATTTGTTAAAACTGTAAATTGCTGTTGATTGCTTGTGTGTTGTGTAGGTCGAATGCAAGCGCTTTGATTTGTTTTTACAAGATATAGCGCTATACAAGTTCCATGTATAATAATAATAATAATAATAATAATTATTACTATTATTATTATTATTATTATTATTATTATTATTATTATTATTATGATGTTCAGTGACAGGGTGGTGGATGGGTGCCATATAGTCCACAGTAG
Source organism: Stramonita haemastoma (assembly GCA_030674155.1). Lineage (NCBI taxonomy): Eukaryota > Metazoa > Mollusca > Gastropoda > Neogastropoda > Muricidae > Stramonita > Stramonita haemastoma. The sequence goes on along the minus strand of CM060328.1, from coordinate 7,834,227 downwards.
ACTGCTTCTTTTCTGTCCCTTCTCCTGTGAGTGATACCCACCCTCCCCATCCAGGGACAAGTTGACTTCCATTTGTGGCCTAGAATCTGGAGAAAAAAAACACACCAAAAATCAGCAAGTTGAGCTTTGTAGACTGCCTCTGTGTTTGAGAAATGAGTTTCCACAACATACAACTTAGGTTCTGCCTTTACTTTTGCAAAGCATGGAGGAACATCATGTGGCTCATACTGCACTGAGCATTGGCGGTCCTGATAATGAGGAGGAGGTTCTGTCTGAGACAGAAAAGTGTCAGGCATTGTGTCCCCAGTAACCTCTTGAATGACAATGCCATGAGTGGAGTGGGTGGTGTTGGCTCCTGATGGAGTTTCTTCGTTCAGGTCAAAGTTATCCCAGCAAAAATGGATAACCTTGTTCTCTGTCAAACTCACTGTTGAAGGAAGAAGACTTGCGCACTGAAGTACAGAATTGGCCATAGCAGTCTCAAGTCGCACAATGGTTTTGTATCCAGCAACATGACCAAACCTATTCAACAGACATGATTTCAGAGCTGCCAGTTACATGTCTGACAGACATTCCAAGCAAAACATGTTTAGGCATTTTCCACTTCCTTCCTGTCACAGATTAGCATATGTCCTGGGCAATTAAGGATGCCAATCTGGTGGTTTTGGGTTGCTCCATAGAACTACTCTTTCCAGATAGCAGTGTTTTTAGAAAGTCTGTGAAAATATCTGGAGGTTTAACAGCATCAGACTGAAGAAATTCTGCAGAAGGAGGCCATGGCATATCAGGTGTTGCCCTGAAAGCATCCATAATGTATCGGTGAAGAACATATGCAGATTCCTCAAGATGTCTTTCTTCTGAAGCTGCTGACACAAAAGCTGTCTCAACTGCCTGACCCTGGGCAAGTTCATCACAATAAACAAGATCACTGCGGTGGTTCGGAGCCCAGAATTGAATTCTGAAGCCAAAATGTCTCATTATTTTTTTCTTTCAGTTTGTAAGTCTTGTATCCTGGGTTGTAGAAGTCAGGAGAATGTTGTTGCATGTATTCACAGTACTTCTCACCTAGCATGGTCATTCTCTCCACCTGTGAACCTCTGATTATTGCATTTTCATCATACTCGCATATGTACTCAAATGCCCTCTCCTATGCCTGTAGCTGCTCAGTAGTTTTCTGGTCTGTTGATGTTTCAGCATGCCTGTCTTCACATCTCAGATAGTCTTTTCTACAACCTTCGTGATAGTGAGCTTCACGTACTACAAGATCTGTATCTTGATAATGAGTGAAAATGTCATCTTGTTTAGTTTTGGCTGCATCCTGTATAGACAGTTCTGCTGTCTTGGTGATACATTTTCCAAGTTTTCCAAAACATGGAACCCCTTTTGAAACTTTCTTTTTAAATTTCTTCTTGCAAAAAATGCAACTGTCTTCTGGAAGCAATGGGCCTGAAGTAGCGACAGTCCTTTAGGTTTTGATGGTCCTGCAACCTCTTCACTACCTGTCTCACGCTTACTTTTCCAGGCAAATTTCACACTTGTAAACTGTGCATAACAGCTTCTGTGATAACCATGGCGTGTAAAGTCAAGGTCTCCTGGAATACAATTACAAATCTCATCTAGTCTATGACATGCCACATCTGAAGAACGTCTCAAGTGAAGAGACTTTTAAATAGTTTTTTTGTGCTTTCTTCAGTTTGTGGAGTTACAGTCTTTTCTGTTATTTTGGAAATGAATTATACAAGTTCTCCCACCCCTGGAAGTTTTTCTTTTGCACTTAAATGTACTTTTGAAGGTCACTGGATGTTCATCTGCCATGTTGAAATGTTCATTTTCTACAGGAAATGTCACATGGGGAAGATGAAATACACTTTCAGTGAGAGACTGCACACTTGCCAGTGACTCCACTCTCCTCAAAAGTCTTTGGATGAGACTGTAAACCGAGGCCCCGTGTGCGAACGTACCCAGAACGTCTTACGCACACGTTAAATCATGTTCCGCTTTTCGTAAGAGTAGGCCATTGTGTGCCGGTGGGAACAGATGAAAATATTTACACAAATGCATACACACGGGGACTGGATGAAAAAAGCACATGAGTGCTTATTCCATTATCCTCGATATAAAAGAATAAAATAAAAATAAAAATAAATAAAATGACCTGAAACATGATGGTTAAAATGGATACTAAAAGTACTACTCAACAGTTTGCCTTATCCCCAACGTTTGTGGTGGAGGACGCGGAACTGAAAAGAACAACGAATTATGACCACGCCTTGTTCTATTTTTAGATGTATGTTATCGTGTGTCACTTGAATGTGCTGTGGTGTGTGTGTGTGTGTGTGTGTGTGTGTGTGTGTGTGTGTGTGTGTGTGTGTGTTGTGTGTGTGTGTTACACGCGTGCACACGCGCGTGACTGATCTGCATATTATGTGTAATTTCTTGAGGAAAAAAAAAAAGAAACTCAAAAAAATCATAGACTCAAAGGGCTGTGGTTAACACATCCTCTTCGTTAATGATACTTATGGCTGTTGCAGTACTTACTGTGTGTTACAGACATTCTCTGATCAATAATAACATCTTGATCTAGACTTATTTGTGCATACTTTGTGGAACATACTGATAGTTGGATACATTTCTGGCACCGGACACACAAGGCGTGAGATGAGAAAGTGCCGCTCAACTGATGGTGAGAGAACGGAACAGCGCTCGGCTGTGGTTGAGTGGTAAGACAGATTTCAGCCGCGTGCGGTTCGGACAGCCGCGCATTAAAGTCATCACTGTAGTTTTGTTTTAAATAGGTCAGCAAAAAAACTGTGCCTATATAATCGGGAAAATTATACTAGATGCTATTCACAATAAAATTATGAGAAGTTAAGCCAGATTTTGTGCAATAATCGCAGCGTGAACATCCCTACCCCAAAAACCTAAATATAGGGCGCAAAGAGGGGAAAATGCACTGTTGATACACCTCTCACTCCTGAAATAACCTGTATCCCAGAGGGTAACATGTCAAATGTTTCTACCAACATCATAAGCTTTCAGAAAAACAAAGTCAAAAATCCCCCCCAGGGGGGGGGAGGTTTCCCTCTCCTAGATCATGGTCTACCTCTGTTACAAATGTCTCCACAAAACTGCACTCTCCTACATCTGTGAATGTCTTCACTTGTACACACCTTTCGTTTCCCTCCGCTCGTCGGCAGATACTTTGTCCTTAAGAATACCCAGATTCAACCTATCTACCGTTGGCCGCCGCTCTTTCTCTGTTTCTGGTCCATCGATCTGGAAAGACCTTCCTCTCTCCCTCCGGCAAAAGCCTACTTACGACACTTTTTAATCCAACCTCAAGAAACACTTATTTCAAACCCAAGATGTTCTCCTTCTGTTTCCATCTCTTACATGTCCCTGCCTTCAACATCTACCTGCCAAAGTGTATAACCTTTATAGGTATGTGTGAGTGTGCGCGCGCGTGCGTGCTGCGTGCGTGGGTGCGTGCGTGTGTGTGTGCGCGCGTGCGTGCGTGTGCGTGTACATTCGAATCTGTTGAAACTGTAAATTGTTATTGATTGCTTGTGTGTTGTATAGGTCGAATGCAAGCGCTCTGATTTGTTTTTACAAGATATAGCGCTATACAAATTCCATGTATTATTATCATTATTATTATTATTATTATTATTATTATTATTATTATTATTATTATTATTATTATTATTATACCGGTCACCCCACTTATTCAGTAGTGGTATTTTTTAAAGTTTGGTTTCTTGTAGTTGTTGTTTTACTTTTCTACATCTTTAAATCATAGCACAATGTAATACACTTCTACATCTGTACTTAAATACCACACCTTTCCCAACACATTCTCCTTTCCCTTAGATTCCTTTTTACTCTTTTCTTTTAATGTATTTTTTTCAGATCACAAAAACTGTTTCTAGTGAACAATTAGCACACATACTGCTTGCATCAATGTATCCATACATCTATCCACCTAGTACTATCGGTCGATTCATACACCCACGTATACATAAATGTATACTCACATGATACCTATAGCTACACATACTAGCCCGCACTTGCATACAAAACATGACACATGCACACATACATTGTATGCAAACATACATACATACATACATACATACATACATACATACATACATACATACATACATACATACATACATACATACATACATACATACATACATGCATGCATACATACATGCATACATACATACATGCATACATACATGCATACATACATACGTGCGCACATACGTGCGCACATACGTGCGCACATACGTGCATACTTCCATACATACTTCCATACATACATCCATACATGCTTCCACACACACACACCACACACCACACACACATACATACATACATACATACATACATACATACATACATACATACATACATACATACATACATACATACATACATACATACATACATACATACATACATACATTCTTACATACATACGTGAAAATATATACAATGCTACGATTATTTAATGCATATATACATATTTGAAAAAAAAGTTAAAGATTTTCTGCTAGATTTTACATAATTGACATATTTTCATAGTTACAGATAATCAGGTTGACAGTAATTTTCTCAGCTGTGCTTCTTGTTCAAAAATCACCTGGTATTGTAGCGTAGATTTGGTCTATTTTATCTTACTAATACACATTTTTTCCGAGCAAGATAATTTTGTTTATCTAGCGATGTGTTTCAGTTAGTTCCTTTGGATTATTGCCAAACAAAATGTCAGTTACTGAAAGATATATATATATATATATATATATATATATATATATATATATATATATAAAATATATATATATATGTATATATATTCAAGACCACGGTTGCAGTCCGCCAGGGCTGCCTTCTCTCACCTGTACTCTTCAACCTCTTCCTCGAAAACATCATGACAGAGACACTGCAAAACCACCACACTTCCATCTCCATTGGTGGAAGACCCCTTTGCAACCTCAGATTTGCAGATGATATTGACCTCATGGGCAGCAGCAAACAAGAACTGCAAATCCTCACAGACAGTCTAACAGATCGAGCGAGCGCATACGGCATGGAGGTCAGTACAGAGAAATCGAAGATCATGGTCAACAGCGCGAGTAATGACAGCACGGAAATAAAGATGAATGGAGAAATATTGGAAGAGGTGAGCCAATTCAAATACTTAGGCTCCATCCTAACAAAAGATGGCACATCAAACAATGAAGTGAAAGCTCGCATTGCAACAGCAACATCTGCTCTAGTCAGACTCCAGAGGATCATCAGAAGCAACAACATCAGCTTCTGCACCAAATACCACCTCTACAAATCCCTCGTGATATCTATCCTCCTATATGGCTGTGAATCATGGACTCTGACAGCAGAGTTAGAGAGAAGAATCCAAGCATTCGAGAACAAGTGCCACAGAAGACTCCTCAAAACATCATACAAAGAACACAAGACCAATAACTAAGTCTTTAATTTTTTTTTTTTTTTTTTTTTTTTTTCCCACTCAGTTGGTTGTGTAGGTTGCATGTGCAAGGAAATGTGTTTTTACATGAGAAGTCTTCAATTTTTACATAATTGTTTTAAATCTACTCAGTTTGATGTGTATATAAGTCTGTGTTTGCTTTTTACTGTCAGCTGGCCAATCTTTTAGCCTGAAGAAGGTTTGAAATAAACCGAAAATTTGCTCGCCAGACACTTGGGTGTTGTGT
>CM060328.1:7818486-7823486 GCA_030674155.1 Stramonita haemastoma | reverse complement strand
GGGAACGAAATTGTATATAGCATAAAACAATTTGCACTAGTATCATTTATCAAAAAATATCAAATTAGTGTTTTTTCATTATTTCTTTCAGAAACTGTGTAACTTTAATAAGCAAAGATTTCCTCCTAGAGCTAAACAGTTCATGGAACTTGATAACATTTGGATTTTTATGATAATATTTTGGGATAAATTTGTTTCTTAACTGCACAAAAAAATTACATTTGAACAAGCAATGAAACTCATCTCCTAACTCGTTATCTTCACATTTATCACAGACATAGACAGAGAGAGATTTGATTTGATTTATTATTTTGTATCGAGGATAATGGGATAAGCACTCTTGTGCTTTTTTACATCAAGTCCCCGTGTGTGTGCAGTTTTGTAAATGTCATCTGTTCCCACCGGCACACGATGGCCTACTCTTACGAAAAGCGGAACAGGATTTAACGTGTGCGCAAGATGTTCTGCGTACGTTCGCACACGGAGCCTTGGTTTAAAGTTTCATCGAAAGGACTTTTGAGAGGGAGAGAGAGAGAGAGAGAGAGAGAGAGAGAGAGAGAGAGAGAGAGAGAGAGAGAGAGAGAGAGAGAGAGAGAGAGAGAGAGAGAGAGAGACTGAGACTGAGACTGAGACTGAGACTGAACACTGAAATGGTTTAATTGCACATCGGCCTTAGGCCACATTACATTACAGAAAAGAAAATAGGAAAACATCTAGTATAACAACACCTATCCTTATTATACAATCACTGGTTAACTTTAAGCGTCCCATACCCACTACAGTTCAAATCTTCAGAATAGTAGTCTAGCCATAGTTTACTTTCACTTTTACTGTAATAATCCGAATTAGAGACATTAGCAGAAAAGGGGAAATAAGAAAAGCACAATTATGTCATGCCAGGATTTCTTGAAAATTTACAAAATAAACAATGGTGAACATGCTTTAACAGATGTACATCACCAAACTACCTAACAGATTTGAAGGGTTTTTTTTTTCGCCGATTTGATTGCATGAAACACAAATTTATATAAGTTATATTCGTGGATAGGATCAGTGGCTCAGAGTAACACATGCAGAGAAAGGTTTTTTTAATTTTGTCAGAAATGTTTCCCTGTAAATCTTTATACGTAGCATAAATCAATACAAAACGTTTTTCATTTTCGATCTTTTTTTTCTTTTTTTTTTTACAGATTAGACAGACTTTATCATGAACAGATTCGCAATAGCGATGTAAATTGTTAAGTGGGAGTACACTAAACTTTAATTGCGTAATGGGAACACGAAGACAATAATTTTTGACTTCTAGAATATAGCTTTCTCTTTCAAAAATAGTCTTCAATGATCTATACTGTTGATATATATATCACGTTCTCTTATAGTTCCTGACCATTCTTGTATAAACATATCGCGATGAGTCTGTCTGAATATCCTTAGAAATTTTTCGTTATCCCCAACACCCTGCTGCAATCAATGTGAAATCCAGCTAAGCGTAATAGTTCTTTTATTTTCAAATCCTAGCACTGTTGTCCAGAGTCATCTTGTTGCAACAGCATTTGATACGCCTTGTAACCGTTCACTATTCATTCATAAGAAACCTATTCTCACTCACTCACTCAGTCCCATGTCCAAGGGAGACTGCTTTCTGGTCCTCCACTCTTGAGTTCTGGCGTGTTCATGGCAAGGAAATTGCTGTGCTCACCAGGTATTGGATCCCTTACCTAATGTGGTAGGCCTAATATGACATTCCAAAAGATATATCTTTATTCAATAGTGTGTAGTGTTTGAACTAGATTGATGCTCATCATTATGGTGCTGTTGCTTTATTTGCCTGCAAGGTTACACACAGTTTCACAGGGTAGTAATGTCATTATGCAGAATCCGAGATCTACCTCTTTTAGAGAGATTTTCATAGCTCACTTAGATTTATAGCTCCTTCAAGTCCTAGCAATTTGGGATTTTTTGTATGTGGTAAGAACCATCTGTGGCTAGTTAGCTTTATGTAGATACAGCACAGCTCCTTCTTTTTCTGGGCCTATTAATCACACAGGGAAGAGCTTAGCACATTTTAATTCCACACAGAGCTACCATGAAATCTAACTACACTTAAATATGACACAACATGAAAAAAAAATTCATAATATTAACTTAAGTATAATTATATCAATATTATGATACTTACTGCTCTGCAGTCGGCATGGTCAAAGAATCTTTCTTCAAGCCAGCCTGACAACTGAAATGTGCTTAGACCCCAGCTGAAGTGCACACAGACGGCGCTGCTGAGCTTAGGCCTACCCACCCTACAATAAATAAGGTAGGGATTCATATGCGCATATGCGCAGTGGTTTTGGTTTAGGCTAAGCCGTATTTATAGATGAAAGCTTACGTCACAACCTTTAATCCTGTTCTTTTGCGTGCACCTAAATCAAAGTAAAAAGGCAGCTTCTATCCCAAAACGAAACTTGAACATATCAGAAACTGAGAGTAAAATATTTCAAATGTTTAGTGAAACCAAAATGAGTCTATATTTTCTATGGGGAGGAACATCTGAATACATTGATAGACAAGCTGTGGAAGCATGCACACATTAATATAGGCTACACCTGATAGGCCTAGGCATGTAGGCTAATCCCATTGTTTGACTGAACTGGATAGGAAAGAAAGGTAGTCTACGCTTATGCCCAACTTAATTTATTTATTTATTTATTTATTTATTTATTTATTTATTTATTCTTTTATATCGAGGATAACAGAATAATCAATCATGTGTTTTTTTTATCCGGTCCCCGTGTGTATGCAGTTTTTGTAAATATTGTCATCTGTTCCCACCGGCACACGATGGCCTACTCTTACGAAAAGACAACACACACACACACACACACACACACACACACACACACACACACACACACACACACATACACACACACACACACACACACACACACACACACACACACCACACACACACACACACACACACACACACACAAGTGTAATCAAGACAGTAGCATAACACATTCAGTATCCTTGCTTTGATTAATGTTTTCTACTTCTTTTTTTTTCTTTTTGATCAGCCTTGTTTTGTAGTTGGTAAATAGTGACAAAGCTAAAAGCAGACAACACAATAAACAGATAATGAAAAGTAATATTGCTATCAACAGCCAGTTAGTGAACGGTTAAAGCAGTTGAATGGTGGAGTTAAAGTGCCCAAAGGGTCCCCTGTAGCTGGCTGCAGTTCAAATCAAGGTGATGCATGATTGATGTATATTTGGGGGGAAGGATGGGTTAGGGCTGTTGCATTCTTAAAATATTAGTGTCAGAATGAATATTTTCTTAACAATACTGTCATGTTTTAATACCCTCTCTTATGTACCTAAAACATGCCTATCCATAAAGTATGCAAGTTACAACTGGCACCAAAATAATTTCAAGAGTAAACAGAAACATAATCACCCTTAGCAATGACCCACAGCACAGTAGGGTAGATATCTGCAATGGATAAGTGTCTACTGTGGGGCTCTGACACGAACCTGAAACCTCTGTTTGGGTTACCGTGTTTTGTTGATTAGTGAGGCATGACGCTATGCTGGCACGCTGCAAAGTGCATGCGTGTGTGATTGCTATCGTCCTAACTGGCTTGAAAATTACTAGACACTAACTGCAAGCCACTGCAGGTCTCTCCATGAAGGCCCTTGTGTGTGTGTGTGTGTGTGTGTGTGTGTGTGTGTGTGTGTGTGTGTGTGTGTGTAAGTAAGTAAGTAAGTAAGTAAGTAAGTAAGTAAGTAAGTAAGTCTTCAATTTTAACGTCTCTCCACTTAAAGTGATACCAGACGACCCTAAGATAGGAGACTGGATAGTTTAGAGAGAGAGAGATCTAATGTGTGTGTGTGTGTGTGTGCGCGCGCGCGCGCGCGTGTGTGTGTGTGTGTGTGTGATAAATAGTAACAACAAATGTAATAAGGTATTCTTAACATTAACAGATCAAGAAAATATCGAAAATGGAAAAAAAAATCCCAAAAGAACTACACGAACTACAATAAATGCCCTACATGACATAACAACAAACCTTTAGCTATGTCAAACGTTAGATTTACATTTTTCAAAACTTCATCAATGGAATTCTCAGAAAAGGCAGGGAGATGGGGTTTTAAATTCTTACATTTAAGTATGAAATGGGTATTTGAAATATATCCACCACATAAGCATTTAACATTCTTACTGAATTTTGTCATAAAAGCATTTAATCTTATCCTAAAGAATAATGCCTTGAGTTGTCTTTCTTTGAATTCATTTGTAGGAATCTTTAAGTGATCAATGTATTCAACTACACTCTTCCCACTCGGAGTTGAATGTTGAAGCTTCTTGTTTTACCAATGCTTTTCTATAAATCTATTTAAGGATGCTTCTTCTAACAACCGATAGCCTTCTGCAATGGATAGAGGGACATGCAGTACTATAGACCCATTTTCATTACGTGCACCTTTTTTCGCAGCCCTGTCAGCCCACTCATTGGAAGATAATCATATATGTGTGTGTGTGTGTGTGTGTGTGTGTGTGTGTGTGTGTGTGTGTGTGTGTGTGTGTGTGTGGTGTGTGTAAGTGGGGGGGGGGGCATGCGGCTACGCGTGCGTATTTAGTTTGTGATTGTAAAGAAAATGTTTAACTTGAAAGACAGTGTTATTATAATAACTGTATTTTGTATACTACTGCCACAAGATTAGAACCATCCAATTTCTGGATTGTTTATCAGGACATGATGTTGATTTGAGCTTGTGGTTTAACTTTGATAGAACGACCTGGGTTTGAATCTCGTTCAGGGGGATTTTTCCCTCAGAGTTAACATCAGTGCACACTGCACTCTCCCCAAGAGTCCATTGGATGAGACTATAAACCGAGACCCCGTGTGTGAACGCACGCAGAACACCTTGCGCACACGTTAAAACCTGTTCCGCTTTTTGAAAGAGTATGCCATTGTGTGCCAGTGGAAACTGATGAAAAAA
>CM060328.1:7795986-7813486 GCA_030674155.1 Stramonita haemastoma | reverse complement strand
TTGTATATAAGCTTGAAAAAACAGTCTCCTTGAATGAAAATCGAGAAAGTGTTTTATTTTAATCAACTGGTAGACTTTTTTGGACAAGTATTTGCATAGGTGAGATATGTGGTAGAACCAGCTGGAGAGAGAAGAGAGAGAGAGAAGAGAGGAGAGAGAGGAGAGAGAGAGAGAGAGAGAGAGAGAGAGAGAGAGAGAGAGAGAGAGAGAGAGAGAGAGAGAGAGAGAGAGAGAGAGAGAGAGAGAGAGAGAGGAGAGAGAGAGAGAGAGAGAGAGAGAGAGAGAGAAGAGAGAGAGAGAGAGAGAGAGAGAGAGAGAGAGAGAGAGGAGAGGGAGAGAGAGAGGAGAGAGAGAGAGAGAGAGAGAGAGAGAGAGAGAGCTGAACACTGGCAAGTTTTATTGTACATCGGTCCAGCCATTATACAAAACACGTCTGGGTCAGTCAGGGGGACAGTCTACATCATAGCAAATAAATGTTCATCCATTTTGCATTCCAATTCTGCAAGTACACAAAGTCACTCTCGATGTCTTCTAGTTATCATCATCCCTATCGTCGGCGATGGAACCAGCGATGTAGATGATGAATATGATGATCGTGAATGTGATGTAGGCACTAAAGATGATGATCGTGAGTGTGATAATTATACAGGTTGAAGATGATAGTGCAGTTGATGAAGAGGATGATATTAATGATGATAGCGTAGATGAAAGTAATGATGGTAATGTTGATATACTTACTGCATCCCACGCTATAAGTAATGTAGATGCTGGTGGCAATGATGAGAGAGAGAGAAAGAAGGAGAGAAATAGAGAAATAGAGATAGAAAGACTGAGGAGAAGACTGAAGACTGAAGACTGAAATGATTTAATGACGTAAGCCTACAGCTCTTATCAAAAACACCAAAAATCGCCCCCCCCCCCCCTTCCCTACACACAAAGATGCACAAACACACCACACACACCCATTACGACATAAATCTAGGCATACATCACACAGCCTACAGCAATAACTATGATCTCGCTGGCAGTATTTGAATGGAAGAGGCCACCAACCCAATTCTTCATAACATAATATTGTATCTGCTAAGGTCTTCAATCAAAAATATTAATTTGACATTATCAACCATAGTCTTTATACAACTGCAGCCATATAATGCTTTTACTGTATGGTACATCTGCGTTTCAAACCATGATAGATGTATCTGGCAACATTATAGAAATGTTCGGTGTCACTTAAAATGCCCAAGGATTGCTTTCCAAATTTCTTCTCATTAACAAATGACAAATATTTCTGTCTCAAATCCTCCGTAGTTTTACACATAAACAAAAAATGTACCTCATCTTCCAATCGACACTTGCACATAGGACAGGACAGGTTCGGGGTGAGGTCATTTGTGAAACGTTGTTTATGAATATTGATGTCAGATATACCAAGCCTGAAACGAATCAAAGAGTCTCGAATCTTTTTGTTTTTTATACAGTCGAAATATGGTTCAATAGATAAATCTGTTTTAAACAGAATATCTGCCACGCTCCATGATTCGCTCATGGCATCCTTGCTTCCAGCAATCAGACAAACGTTCTTTATACACACGTAGAAACCATTTCACATGTTCCACCCCCTGATTTAGCCAAACAAAACCAAATCCAAAGATACACAAATTCTTTTCAACATCTGAGACCCAGTTGCCCTTGCGATTATCGTTAATATTAAGGAGCATGTTGTAGGCCTTTCGTGGCAATCTTTCATTTTCCATTCTAGTGAGACGGATCCAGAATCGAATTGTACTTACTTTTGCATCTATCCATATAGGTTGTCTACCAGTTTCACTATAGATCATGTCATTAGGTGTTTTAGACGAAACATTCAGTAGCTTTTTAAGCATAAACAAATGTACTGTTTCGATACAGCGCTCGTTTTGTGTTCCCCATAGCTCAGACCCATAAAGAAGCATAGGTTTTATTTGGGAGTCAAATAATTTGAACACAATAGGTGGTGTAATTTCACCTAGGGCCCACATACTTTTAAAAATGTCAATGACTCCTGCCTTACCTTTTGCAATTTGTTTATTCGGTGAATGTGAAAAGGACAGTCGAGTACTAAGCCATATCCCCAGGTAGTTATATGCGTTAACAATTTTCATTTCTTTGTTCTTGTATAACCATCTTTCCCGGCTGGCAATGTAGCCACCATTTCTGAAGACAACAATATTTGACTTTTCTAGATTTACTGTGAGTTCAAGTTTATCTGCATTATCTGCTAGCAAGTTCAACTGATGTTGGAGACCTACAGGTGTAGATGAAATGAGTGCAACGTCATCTGCAAACAGTAAGATGATTAGTTCGTAAACATCTGGAAACATTTGGGCACCGTGCTTTCCCTTGTTAAGAACATCCTCAGCTAATTCGTTTATAAGTAGTGAGAATAGTAAAGGGCTGGTTATTTCCCCTTGCTTTAGGCCCTTCTGCGAATACAGAAAATCAGTCACACCTTCACCATTACTACACCTGATACGATATTTCACAATCTGGTACATGCTCTGGATTGCATAAAACATTCTACCACTGAGAGATAGAAAGAGAGAGAGAGAGAGAGAGAGACAAGGCAAGGCAAGGCAAAGTCTTTTATTCGAGGATAATAGATAAGCACTCGTGTGCTTTTTTACATCCAGTCCCCGCCCTTTTCAGGGATACATCAAGTTGAAAATATACTAAACAATAAGACTTTACGCAGTACCAAACAACACACAAGAATAAAGGACACTATATATGATAAGGTAATAAAATGCACTCTTTCAGAAGACAAAAATCAGAAGTCACAATAAAAAAATTTTGATTATGGAAAAAAAAGAAAAGCGTTAGTAGATAAGGAGCAAACAAGAGAACAAAATGAATTAGACAACCGAAAACATCAATCCACTACTATCTATCAAAAATTGTACATGTAATATAAATCATACATTTGGATAGAAGGGGAATTTCTTTTTTAAAACTAGCATCCTTATTGGAGGGGGGGGGGGGAGACATACTACCAATAGAATTATAATTGAAAAAAAAAACGAAAAAAAAACCAACAACATAAAACATCCTAGATGTTTCAAAAAAATAGGCATATCATTTTTTTCAATCGGATAATGTTTTACACACACTCACACTCACTCACGCACAGACACACACCCAGACACACACACACAGACACATACACATACACAGACACACAACACACTCTCACACACACATACACACACAAATATACACTCACACTCACACACTCACACACACACACTCACACACACACACACACACACACACACACACACACACACACACACACACACACACACACACACACACACACACAAACACACTCTCACACACACATATACACACAAACATATACTCACACACACACACACACACACACACACACACACACACACACACACACATACACACACACACATACACACATACTCACACACATGCACACACAAACACACACATACACACACACTGACACACACACACACACATACATACATACACACACACTCACACACACACATACACACACGCACGCTCGCACACACACACACACACACACACACACACACACACACACATACACACACTCTCACACACACACCACGCACGCACGCACGCCACACACACACACACACACACACACACACACACACACACACACACACACACACACACACACACACACACACTCATTTTCACCGGTTCTGACACATTTCATCAATAAACTGCATTCTAAGGAAAATATATGCCTTGAATTCTGAATAAAATCATAAAGAATACACGAATACTCTATCCGCTGTCAGGCACATATTTTAAAATATATATACCCTAATATCATATCAATCTTATGATTACATCATAAAATTTATGTTTTTAATTATATATGTGATAATGGACAAAGTTATTCAGGGTTTTTTTATTGTTTTTTTAACGATCATTAATTAAAATTTTACATAAAATCGATTACATTCGTCACACATGATTATCAAAAAGGAAGTACAAAATATGACTAAAAATGGATGGTAATAGGTGAGACATTCGGGGGGAGAGAGAGAGGAGAGAGAGAGAGAGAGAGAGAGAGAGAGAGAGAGAGAGAGAGAGAGAGGAGAGAGAGAGAGAGAGAGAGAGAGAGAGAGAGAGAGAGAGAGAGAGAGAAGAGAGAAGAGAGAGAGAGAGAGAAGAGAGAGAGAGAGAGAGAGAGAGAGAGAGTGAGAGAGAGAGAGAGAGAGAGAGAGAGTGAGAGAGAGAGAGAGAGAGAGAGAGAGAGAGAGAGAGAGAGAGAGAGAGAGAGAGAGAGAGAGAGAGAGAGAGAGAGAAAGATTGTAAGTGTAGGCTACTGATAAGGATGCTAAATATCTTTATTATATAACAAGTGGGATAGTGAAACTCAGTCTTAAAAATCAGCTACAATGATACAATGGTAAGATACATGTGAAACATTTAAACGCACACACACACACACACACACACACACACACACACACACACACACACACACACACACACACACACACACACACACACAACACACACACACACACACACACACACACACACACACACACACACACACACACACACACACACACACACACACACACACACACAACACAGAGGGGGAGAGGGGGGAGTGTGGTTTGTTATTTTTGATGTTTTAAGTGGTTTAGGAGGTGATTTTTGAAGGTTGTTAATGATTGGTGCTGTTTAATTGAATCAGGAAGGGAGTTCCACAGGGTATGACCTGAGTATAGTAAACTAGATTTGAACAAGTCTATTCTTGGGATTGGGACTCTTGGCTTTTCCATATTTCTGGAATGATTTATTGGGAAATTATCTTTTAAGGGTGTGGGGACATTTCCTGTCATTATCTTAAACATCATGATGCCTTTGTTATATTTTAGTCGTTGGTGTAGGGGAAGAATATTCAACTGATTATAGTCCACTTCTTGCAAGGTTGTTTTCTTCAAAAGGACCAGTTTAAGACCACGTTTATACAGGCTAAGTAACGGTTTCATGGTATTTGCACTGGCAGAATCCCACAGGGTTGCTGCATAGTCTATTGAGGATTGTATATAAGCTTGAAAGAACAGTTTCCTTGAGTTGAAGTCAAGAAAGTGTTTAATTTTAGTCAACTGGTAAACTTTTTGGGACAAGTATTTGCATAGATGAGATATGTGGTAGAACCAGCTGAGATTTTTCATCAATTGTTACTCCTAGTACTTTGTGGTGAGAGGTTTGTTCAATTGCTTCATTTTTTATGTAGATTTTAAACAGTTTATGTGATAAATTTTGTCGCTTTTGTCTGGTGGTGATAAGCATGCATTTTGTTTTTTGGGGATGAATTGACATGTGGTTTTGTTCTGTCCATTTGACAAGTTCGTCAGTGCTTTTTTGTGATATGGTTGCAAGATAGTCAATGTTGTTATGGCTCGTATGTATGGTTGTGTCGTCAGCAAATAGTTCACATTTGGAATGGATATGTAAAGGGAGGTCATTTATGTATAATGAAAAGAGAATTGGTCCCAATATGGATCCCTGTGGTATTCCATAATGAATGGTTTTTAGTTTGGATGTTGATGTAGCTATTGAGACACACTGTTGCCTGTTTGTAAGATAGGAATCTAGTAGCCGTATGGTTTTTGTTGAAATGTTATACAGTTCTAGCTTTTTAAGGAGAAGTTTGTGGTCAATTGTATCAAATGCTTTTTTGAAATCAACAAATAATACTCCACAAAATTTATTATCATTAATGTTTGATAGCCAGTTGTCAACAAGACTGGTTAGTGCTGTATGGCACGAGTGCTTTTTTCTAAATCCAGACTGATTAGGATGGAGTAAGTTATTGGTTTCTATATGATGGACTAAGTGTTTATTCATATGTTTTTCCAGGGGTTTTGAAAGGATAGGTATAATAGAGATTGGTCTATAGTTTGAAGGATCTGAAGTATCACCTGACTTGTAGATGGGGATCACTTTAGCACATTTGAAGGCGTTGGGGAAATAGTTCTTATCAAGGCATAGGTTGTATATATATGTTAGGGTGTCTGTGATAACTGGAGCTGATAATTTTAATATTTTGCTGTCTATTCCATCAAGACCACGCGTTCTGGATTGTTTGAGGTGAGTCAGATAGTTATAGACCTCTGAAACAGACATGAATGGTAAGTGAAGTTTTGAAGGTATATGCTTTTCTTGGCAGTATTGTTTTAATTTATTGAGGTCATTGGATTCTGAGTTATCATTGCTAATTACGTTAGAAGAAACATTGATGAAGTGGTTGTTAAGTTTTTCAGCAGAGATGTCTTTGATTATATTTGATTTGGAAGATGATTGATTGTTTGTTATTTGATTTATTGCTCGCCATACAGTCTTTGAATTTTGTTTGGAAGATAGTAAGTCTTGAAAATATTTCTTTTTTTCACGCCGTTTTTGTGAGATTATGGCGTTTCTTAATTTTTTGGACTCCTCATAATATTTGTGTTCTTTTAGAAAATCTCTTAGATAAAATGCTTCCTCTAGTTCCTTTGTGAGCCAAGGTGGTTTGGGGACGTGTTTGATCCTAATGGTTTTTAGTGGGGCATGTTTGTTATAGATTTCAGTGAATGTCTTTAACCAGAACTCAATAGCTAAGTCTGGATCAGCAATGTTGAATGTTTCCGACAGCATGGAGTTACATAGTTCTAGGAGAAAATGTTGTTCATTAAACTTTGCAAAAGAACGATAGGTTATAGTTTTTATGGCCAGGTTTGGGAATTTTTGTTCCTTTTTTTGACCAAGTGGCACAGACTGGGTAGTGGTTGCTGCAGTTATAGACAGGGACACATGTTTCTATGATGTTTTCGGGGTTTGATACATAGATATGGTCAATTAGTGTGCTTGAATTTGATGTGACTCTCGTGGGAGATTTAACTAATTGGTGAAGATTGAAGGAATTCGTAACTTGGGTCCATTGATTATGTACTTTAGTAAGGTCAATATTGAAGTCACCCAGTAAGATTAGTTCCTGACATTCAAGTAGGACTTCATTCATCATGGAGTCAAATTTGTCTATCCAATTTGTTCTTTCTGTTGGATTCCTGTAACAGAACCCTATTACAACAGGCCGTGTACCTTTCACTGAAACTTCAATCCAGATAGATTCTACTTCATGACGTTCTAGGTCAGGGAGACGTTTGAATGTTACAGATTCACTAATATATACTAACACACCTGTTTCTTTTGGCTTATGTGGATCTTTTCGCATGATTTTATAACCTGGTATGTGTATGTCAGTGTCCATTATATGTTCTGAGAGCCTTGACTCAGAAAGCCCTAGTATGTGAAATGGTTTACCTTGATTTGTGATGAGTGTTGATATATCTTCAATTTTGTTAATTGCATGGTTTATGTTTAGGTGGCAAATTCGTAAGCCATCCTTGGAGGGCCAGGTATTATGTCTTGGATGCATCTGCATCTGCAGAGAGAGAGAGAGAGAGAGAGAGAGAGAGAGAGAGAGAGAGAGAGAGAGAGAGAGAGAGAGAGAGAGAGAGAGAGAGAGAGAGAGAGAGAGAGAGAGAGAGAGAGAGAGAGAGAGAGAATGACAATGACCTAGGTTTATTGTGTTAGGCAAGATGCCCATTCACAACGGGATAGTGGGAAGGGGGCTGGGCACAAAACACAAAAAGTCATATTCTGAGAACTTCATGCTTTACATCCCAAATTAACATCGTGGCATGGATTCCATAACATGGTTACAGGATAGAGTCAAATCTTTTATATATATATTATATATATATATATATATATATATATATATATATATATATATATATAATATATATATATATAATATAAGCTTTTTTTAGCCCTTACAATAGGAACTGGTAAATGGGAGGAATTTCCTCCACAAGACTGTACAAATGAAATCAACATCTCACAACCAACTGGTCTTCAACACGGAAACGAGGTCACAATGTCTCTTCTCTTTGTGTGAGTGAACGAGAGGGAGAAAGAGTGCGTGTGCCTATATATGTGTTGTGTGTGTGTGTGTGTGTGTGTGTGAGAGAGAGAGAGAGAGAGAGAGAGAGACAGAGAGAGACAGAGAGAGACAGAGAGAGACAGAGACAGAGACAGAGACACAGAGAGAGAGAGAGAGAGAGAGAGAGGAGAGAGAGAGAGAGAGAGAGAGAGAGAGAGAGAGAGAGAGAGAGAGAGAGGAGAGAGAGAGAGAGAGAGAGAGAGAGAGAGAGAGAGTAGGATGTTGTACCTGCATGCCACTTGGGTTATCATGAATTAATCACGTTTCAAAGCCATGAAGAAGAAGAAGAAGAAGAAGAAGAAGAAGAAGAAGAAGAAGAAGAAGAAGAAGAAGAAGAAGAAGAAGAAGAAGAAGAAGAGGTGGAGGAGGAGGAGGAGGAGGATCCCACGGCACCAAGACAATATAGAACTGCATGCATACACTTTCTCCTACCATCTTTGACATGTGTGACGCCGGATTTGTGGAGACGCTACAGCCCCCAAGAGCAAAGAAAGCTAGTTTGTCGGAGAGAAAGCTAGTAAGAGAACGCAACAAAAAACAACAGTGCGCACAAGAATGATGACAATATACAGCAATATGATGCACCACAGCAAAGTGCAGGGTCCCTGCCACATGCGTGCACAAAAACAAACTCACTGACGAATACCAGTCCACGCGCGCGTGCCAAAACGGTGCGGTTTGGAGCAAGGACGGGACCCAAAGAGCCGTTTTCAGGCCCGTCCTGCACGAACTTTTGCACGGTTACAGACCCCAAGGCACCAGGATAATATGGCACTGTATGCGTGTACACTCCCCTACCATCTTCCATGTGTATGGCGCGAGAATTGCTGTGAAACCGCAGCCCTCAAGAGCTGAGTAAGCTAGTTTGTCGAAAGGAAATCGGGCACAATGTACGCAACGAAAACCAAGCAGTGCGCACAATAATAATGACAATATACAGCAATATGATGCACCAGAGATAAGTGCAGGGTCCACGCCACATGCACGCACACAAACAAACAAACTGACAAACACCACCGCCCGCGCGTGCGCACGAAATACACAACCCCTTGTCCAAAAGGTGCGGTTTGGGGCAAAGACGGGACCCATAGAGCCGTTTTCACGCCCGTCCTGCCCCAACGTTTGCACTCTTACAGACCCCAAGGCACCAGGACAATATGGCACTGTATGCCTAAACCCTCCACTACCATCATCTATGTGTGTGGCGCCGGACTTGTGGCGACACCGCAGCCCTCAAGAGCTGAGAAATCTATTTGTCGCAAGGAAGTCGGGTACAGTGTACACACCGAAAACCAAGATGTGTGCACAATAATAATGACAATATACAGCAATATGATGCACCACAGCAAACTGCAGGGTCCACGCCACATACTCGCACACAAACAAACACACTGACAAACACCTGCGCGCCCGCGCGTATGCGCACGCATACACAACCCCCTGCCAAAAAGGTGCGGTTTGGGGCAAAGACAGGACTTAAACAGCCGTTTTCAAGGCCCGTCCTGCCCCGACTTTTGCACGGTTACAGACCTTAAGGCACAAGGACAATATGTCACTGTATGCCTAAACCCTCCCCTACCATCTTCCATGTGTGTGACGCCGGACTTGTGGCGACACCGCAGCCCTCAAGAACTGAGAAAGCCAATCTGCCGCAAGGATGTCTGGTTCAGTGGACGCAACGAAAACCAAGCAGTGAGCACAATAATAGTGACAATATACAGCGATATGATGCATCACAGCAAACTGCAGGGTCCCCGCCACATGCACGCACACAAACAAACACACTGACAAGCACCCGAGCGAACGCTCGTGCGCGCACGCATAAACAACCCCCTGCCAAAAGGTGCGGTTTGGGGCAAAGACGGGACCCAAAGAGCCGTTTTTAGGAAAGTCCTGCCCCTACTTTTGCACGATTATAGACCCCAAGGCACCAGGATAATATGGCAATGTATGTATACGCCCTCCCTTACCATCTTCCATGTGTGTGGCGCCGGACTTGTGGCGACAACGCAGCCCTCAAGAGCTGAGAAAGCTACTTTGTCGCAAGGAAGTCGGGTACAGTGTATGCACCGAAAACCAAGCAGTGCGCACAATAATGATGACAATATACAGCAATATGATACACCAGAGCTAAATGCAGGGTCCCTGCCATATGTGCGCACACAAATGAAAACACCGACAAACAGCAGCGAGCGCGCGCGTGCGCGCACGCATACACAACCCCCTGCCAAAAAGGTGCGGTTTGGGGCAAAGGCGGGACTCAAACATCCGTTTTCAAGGCCCATCCTGCCCCAACTTTTGCTCGGTTACAGACCCTACGCCACCAGGACAATATGGCACTGTATGCCTTCACCCTCCCCTACCATCATCTATGTGTGTGGCGCCAGACTTGTGGCGACACCGCAGCCCTCAAGAGCTGAAAAAGCCAATTTGTCGCAAAGATGTCAGGTACAGTGTACGCACCAAAAATCAAGCAGTGCACACAATGATAATGACAAGAAACAGCAATATGATGCACCACACCAAACTGCAGGGTCCCCGCCACATGTGAGAACACAAACAAACACACTGACGAACACCAGCGCACGCGCACGTGCGCGCACGCATAAACAACCCCCTGCCAAAAAGGTGCGGTTTGGGGCAAAGACGGAACCCAAAGGGCCGTTTTCAGGCCCGTTCTGCCCCGACTTTTGCACGGTTACAGACCCCAAGGCACTAGGACAATATGGCAATGTATGCGTAAACCCTCCCCTACCATCTTACATGTGTGTGGCGCCAGACTTGTGGCGACACCGCAAACCTCAAGAGCTGAGAAAGCTCCTTTGTCGCAAGGATGTCGGGTACAGTGTACGCAACGAAAACAAAGCAGTGCGCATAATATTAATGACAATATACAGCAATATGATGCACCACAGCAATTGCATGGTTCCTGCAACATGCGCGCACACAAACAAACACACTGACAAACACAAGCGCGCGCGACCGTGTGCGCATGCATACACAAGCCCCTGCCAAAAAGGTGCGGTTTGGGGCAAAGATGAGACCCAAAGAGCCGTTTTCAGGCCCGTCCTGCCCCACCTTTTGCAAGATTACAGACCCCAAGGCACCAGTATAATAATTATGACAGTGTATGCATACACACTCCCCTACCATCTTCCATGTGTGTGGCGCTGGACTTGTGGCGGCACCACAGCCTCAATAGCTGAGAAAGCCAATTTGTCGCAAAGATGTCAGGTACAGAGTACGCACCGAAAATCAAGCAGTGCGAACAATAATAATGACAATATACAGCAATATGATGCACCAGGGCAAACTGCAGGGTCCCCGCTACATGCTCGCACACTTACAAAGACACTGACAAACACCTGCGCGCGCACGCGTTCGCTCACGCACACACAACTCTCAGGCAAAAAGGCGTGGTTTGGGGCAAAGACGAGACCCAAAGAGCCGTTTTCCGACCCGTTCTGCCCCGACTTTTGCACGGTTACAGACCAAGAGGCACCAGGAATATATGGCACCTGTATGCATAGACTCGCTCCTACAATCTTCCATGTGTGTGGCGCCGGACTTGTGGCGACACCGCAGCCCTCAAGAGCTGAGAAAGCTACTTTGTCGCATGGAAGTCGGATACAGTATGCGCACTGAAAACCAAGCAGCGCCCACAATTATAATGACAATATACAGCAATATAATGCACAACAGCAAACTGCAGGGTCCCCGCCACATCTACGTACACAAACGAACACACTGACAAACACCAGCACGCGCGCGCGTTCGCGCATTTATAACCAGCGCCCTTCAGATAAACGTGCCGTTTTGCGCAAAGATGCGACCAAAATAACCGTTTTCAGCCCCGTCCAACCCCCACTTTTGCACGGTAAAAGATCCCATGGCACCAATACATCATCGCACTGTATGAATACACGCTCTCCTACCATCTTGGATATGCGTGGCGCCGGATTTATGGCGGCGCCACAGCCCCCAAGAGCTAAGGAAGCTAGTTTGTCGGAAGGAAAGCTGGTAAGTATACGAGACAAAAACCAAGCAGTGCGCGCAAGAATAATGACAATATACAGCAATATGATGCACAGCAGCAACATGCAGGGTCCCCACCACATGCGTGCACACAAACAAACACACTGACAAACACTAGCGCGCGCACGTGCGCGCTGCATACTCACCCCCCTCCAGAAAAAGGTGCCGTTTTGTGCAAAGATGCAACCGACAGAGCCGTTTTCAGCCCCGTCTATCCCCAACTTTTGCACGGTAAAAGATCCCACGGCGCCAAGACAATATCACACCGTATGCATACACTCTCTCCTAACATCTTGAATATGTGTGGCGCCGGATTTGTGTCGACGCCACAGACTCCAAGTGCTAAGAAATCTAGTTTGACCAAAGAAAAGCTGGTAACTATGCGCGACAAAAAACAAGCACTGCGTTAAAAAAAATATATTGACAGTATACAGCAATATGATGCACCACAGCAAACTGCAGGGTCCCTGCCACATGTGCGCACACAAACAAACACACTGACGAACACCAGTGCGCGCGCATGCGCGCATACATATCCACTCCTCTTCAGAAAATTGTGCCGTTTTAAGCAAATATGCGACGAAGTAGCCGTTTTCAGCCCCATCCAACCCCCACTTTTGCACGGTAAAAGATCCCACAGCAGCAAGACTATTTTGCACTGTATGCATATACTCTCTCCTTCCATTCTGGATATACGTGGCGTCCGATCTGTGATGACACCACAGACCCTAGAGCTATGAAAGCTAGTTTGTCGGAAGGAAAGCTGGTAAGTGGACGCGACAAAAAACAAGCAGTGCTCACAAGAATAAAGACAATACACAGCAATATGATGCACCACAGCAAAGTGCAGGGTCCCTGACACATGCACGCACACAAACAAACGCACTGACAAACACCAGCGCGTGCCTGCGTACGCGCATACATACTCGCCCCCTTCAGAAAAAGGTGCCGTTTTGAGCAAAGATGCGACCAAAAGTGCTGTTTTCAACCGCGTCTAACCCGCACTTTTGCACGGATAACAAAGCCATGGCACAGAGAACATATCGCACTGTATGCATACAATCTCTCCTACCATCTTGAATATTCGTGGCACCCGATCTGTGGCGACGCAACAACCCTCTATAGCTAAGAAAGCTAGTTTGTCGGAAGGAAAGCTGGTAAGTGCACGCCACAAAACTCAAGCAGTGCGCGCAAGAATAATGATAATATACAGCAGTATGATGCACCACAGCAAACTGCAGGGTCCCCGCCACATGCGCACATTCAAACAAATATACTGATGAACACCAGCGCGCACACGCGTGCGAGCATGCATACCCACCTCACTCCAGAAAAAGGTGCCGTTTAAGCACAGATGCGATCGAAAGAGCTGTACCCAGCCCCGTCTATCCCCAACTTTTGCACGGTAAAAGACCCCACGGCACCAAGACAATATGGCACTGTATGCATACACTCTCTCTACCATATTGGATATGCGTGGCGCCGGATTTGTGGCGACGCCACAGCCCCCAAGAGCTAAGAAAGCTACTTTGTAGGAAGGAAAGCTGGTGAGTGTTTGAGACAAAAAACAAGCAGTGCGTGCAAGAATAATAATATACAGCAATATGATGCACCACAGCAAACTGCAGCGTCCCCGCCATATGCAGGCACAAAACCAAACACACTGACAAACACCAGCGCGCGCGCGCCTTCGAACATGTATAACAACCCCCCTACAGAAAAAGTAGCCTTTTTAAGCACAGATGCGACCGAAAGAGCCTTTGTCAGCCCCGTCCAACCCCCACTTTTGCTCGGTTAAAGATCCCATTACACCAAGACAATATCGCACTGTATGTATACACTCTTCTACCATCTTGGATATGCGTCGCGCCGGATTTGTGGCGACGCCACAGCCCCCAAGAGGTAAGAAATCTAGTTTGTCGGAAGGAAAGCTGGTAAGTGTACGCGACAAAATCAAGCAGTGCGCGCAATAATAATGACAATATACACAAATATGATGCACCACAGCAAAATGCAGGGTCCCCGCCACATGCACTCACACAAACAAACACCCCGACAAACACCAGCGCGCGTATGCGTCCGCGCATGCATACCCACCCCACTCAAAATAAAGGTGCCGCTTTGCGCAAAGATGCGATAGAGAGAGCCGTTTTTAACCCCTTTCCAACGCCAACTTGTGCACGGTAAAAGATCCCACGGCACCAAGACAATATCTCACTGATGCATACACTCTCTCCTACCATCTTGGATATCCGTGGCGCCGGATTTGTGGGGACGCCACAGCCCCCAAGAGCTAAGGGAATCTCTCTCCCCTCCTCCCCCCCTCCCCCTCTTTTCTCAAGAAACACATTCAATCTGCATTCATCCATAAGCGTCTCTCCCATATTATGGAGAAGAAGAGACATATACTTTCCCAGTTATCAGAACGGCACAGAAGTCCATAGGCACTTCAGGTTATCACATAACGCCCGCTGGTCAGTTGTAAAATGATTCAGTTTATGTTCTGTCTCAGAAGTGAAGCTGAAATTGGATAGTAAAGTGAACCTGCAGGCGATTGGTGACTTACCAGTGCTGCAATGAGGCTGTGATCGGAAATGTGGGGATGTGCTGAGAGAGAGAGAGAGAGAGAGAGAGAGAGAGAGAGAGAGAGAGAGGAGAGAGAGAGAGAGAGAGAGAGAGAGAGAGAGAGAGAGAGAGAGAGAGAGAGAGAGAGAGAGAGGAGAGAGAGAGACAGACAGACAGACAGACAGACAGACAGACAACAGACAGACAGACAGACAGACAGACAGACAAAGAGAAAGACAGACAGACAGACAGACAGACAGAGAAAGAAACACAGAGAGAGAGAAAGAGAGAGACACAGACAGACAGACAGACAGAAAAAGAGACAGATAGAGAAAGACAGAGGGAGAGAGAGAGAGAGACAGAGAGAGAAAAAACAGAGAGAGAGAGACAGACAGACAGAGACAGAGACAGAGATTTGTATGCTGGTGGGTATTATGCACTGGTACTGATGCTCTCTTCTCTCTCTCTCTCTCTCTCTCTCTCTCTCTCTCTCTCTCTCTCTCTCTCTCTCTCTCTCTCTCTCTCTCTCTCTCTCTCTCTCTCTCTCTCTCTCTCTCTCTCTCTCCTCTCTCTCTCTCTCTCTTCTCTCTCTTTTTCTCCCTCAGCATGTACCCACATTTCCAATCACAGCCTCATTGCAAGACTGATAAGTCACCAATCGCCTCCAGGTTCACTTTACTGTCCAATTTCAGCTTCACTTCTAAGACGGAACATAAACTGAATCCCTTTTACAACTTACTAGGGGGTAGGGCAATACCATAACCTGGGGTGCCTATAGAATACTGCCCTGTCTTAAAGAGTGGAAAAGTATACCTCTCCGCTTCTCCACGCGGGAAAGGTACTTACCAGAGTATATACACACTGATTTTGTTTTTTGTAAAGGGAGGATGATGGAAAGGGTCTCCCACTTTATAGCCTACCAACCATTGGTCATTGCCCCTGCCAACACAAAACATGCATGTGGAGTGAAGCTTTCACATGTAGACATGTGCACGCATGCATACATACAGATATGGATGTACACAGACACTTTCATACACAAGGGGGTGTACATACATGCATGTATTATATCTATGCACACATATACAGACATACACTTTTCGTTTTTATTTCATTCAGTCATCTCTTAACCACTTATAAATTTTCACATAAACACACAACCGGTCACACGAAAAATATGATAATACAAAGACAAACAAAAAAACATGCAAAAACAAAGGTAGTCTGTTGATAGGCAAGAGATACAGAGAGGTGAAAACAGACAAATCAAAGGAACAAACAGACAAGGCCAGAGGAACGACAAAAGACAATGACAGACAGACAAAAAGACAGACAAGAGGACAGCAACACAGAGACAAAAAAGCAATCATTACAACATGAATTTTAGTAACAACATGCAATTTGTCCTTCTCTCTACTCCCCCCTTAATCTCCATCCCCTCAGTTTGTGGACATTAAACTCTGAACTGTTCAGACTGATACACATTCACTCCTCTTAAGGGCTGAAGCAAGCCCCGTCCAGACATTCTGACACACAGGATTTTATGGACTCATGCAAAACGCTCGCAAATTTGTGCCTGGTCCTGATAGCATTAGAATTACTCCTGTGGGAATGCTGGAGGCATGTTAGTATTTATAGCATCCCTAAAAAGGTAAAAGGTAAAGGTATTTCATAACATGTGTGGTCGTAGGGGAGCCAGGCGTCAGAGACCTCAGCTTCTCCAGGGGCCAGCATATTGAGGGCGGTGCCCATCTCCTCTCCCTCGCTGCTTTACCTTCCCTGACCCGAAAGAGGGCAGGTACCCATTTACAGCTGGGTGAACTGGGGGGACTGTACTGAAGCCAAGGCGCACAAACGGTCACCCATCCAATTGGCAACCACGCTCGACGCTGCTTAATTCTATTGGGGAAAAGCGAGTGCTCTGACTACTGAGCTATCCCGTCCCCCTACCTTACGAACATTCTGAGCTAAGAATTCCTCCTTCTTTATCCCTCTCCTTGTTTCTGTCTTGTTCTTGTTATTCCTGTGAACTTCTTCAAATCTCTTTTTTTGGGGGGGTCTCTTCTTGGTTAATTTTCATGCCTTTTTTCCAGAAAGATTTAAAATAAACTGTTCTCCAAGGGCATAGATTTGAACCCAATTGATGTGCAGCATACAGGCCCACCAGTGTGTGGATACATCTTAGTGCCTATGAACCAGC
Source organism: Stramonita haemastoma (assembly GCA_030674155.1). Classification (NCBI taxonomy): domain Eukaryota; kingdom Metazoa; phylum Mollusca; class Gastropoda; order Neogastropoda; family Muricidae; genus Stramonita; species Stramonita haemastoma. The sequence continues at coordinate 7,796,624 of CM060328.1, read as the reverse complement.
CCCCAGGTATAGGTTAACTCTCTCTGTCTGTCTGTCTGTCTGTCTGTCTGTCTGTCTGTCTGTCTTCTCTCTCTCTCTCTCTCTCTCTCTCTCTCTCTCTCTCTCTCTCTCTCTCTCTCTCTCTCTCTCTCTATCTCTCTCTCTGTCTGTCTGTCTGTCTGTCTGTCTGTCTGTTTTTCTCTGTCTGTCTGTCTGTCTGTCTGTCTGTCTGTCTGTCTGTCTGTCTGTCTGTCTGTCTGTCTGTCTCTCTCTCTCTCTCTCTCTCTCTCTCTCTCTCTCTCTCTCTCTCTCTCTCTCTCTCTCTCTCTCTCTCTCTCTCTGTGTCTATATCTGTCTGTCTGTCTGTCTGTCTGTCTGTCTGTCTGTTCTGTCTCTCTGTCTCTCTGTCTCTCTCTCTCTCTCTCTCCTCTCTCTCTCTCTCTCTCTCTCTCTCTCTCTCTCTCTCTCTCTGTCTATATCTGTCTGTCTGTCTGTCTGTCTGTCTGTCTGTCTATACTAGCAAGACATCCCAATGGTAAAACAGGTAGAAAAAAAAGAGAGAACCTCTCTCCCAAACGGCTGTGACTTGTATTGCAGCGGTCTGATTATAGACAGAAGGCGATGACACAGAGCATTGGCAGTCAGGGTTCCACTGGGGA
>CM060328.1:7775986-7778486 GCA_030674155.1 Stramonita haemastoma | reverse complement strand
CCCATCCTTTAGACCATATGTGGTGGTTTGGATGCTAGTCTTTCGGATGAGACGATAAACCCGAGGTCCCGTGTGTTGCACATATTTTTTAGCGCAGGGAAAAGAACCCATAGCAAGTTGTCCCTGACAAAATTCTGTATAAAAAAGCCATTCTGATTGACAAAACAAATACAGTTAGAGACAGGAAAAAAGAAAAAAATAATAATGTGTGGCGCCGCACTTGTGGCAAAGCGCTTTCCCTGAGGAGAGCAACCCGAATTTTACGCAGAGAAATCTGCTGTGACATTAAGTGGTATTTAAAAAAAAAAAAAAAACAACAACAACAAAACCAACAACAACAAATACATATATATATATATATATATATATATATATATATATATATATATATATATATATATATATATATATAGTGCAGTGGTGTAGTCATAGAGCACAACCCAGCCTAAGCTATGGGGTATTGGTGGCAGCCTCCAGCCTAGCCCTGTATTTGGCATGTAGCCAGGTAGAAAAAGCACTTTTCTCGTGACTCTCCCCCTGTTCTGTGACATGAATGTAGGTAGCGTGTGACTGTGAACATTGCGGAGCTTGTGTGCAGTCTGTCATTTTGTTCGACCACCCTGAAGTCGAATAAGGTGTGACGTCACCGACAATATCCACAGAGCTTTTTGTTAGAAAAAAGGTGGACATTTATCTTCTGAAAGGTGTGTATAAATCAATTTTGTATTTTTTACCGAAACAGCTGTCACCATTTTTTTTATGCACGCAGTAGACATATATATTTCTGGTAACGTCACACAAGATTCAATGTCACTAAGACTGAACATACGTCTTCCTTACACAAACAAGCGAGGCTAGTACGAGTTAAAGAGCACGTGGAAATTCAGTGTCCTCTCTGATTGATCCAATGACCCCCAAAGTTCAGTGATGAACACACATTCACACACACACACACACACACACACACACCAAGTGATAGGCCTAGCCTACAGGACAAAGACAGGGCAAACAGAAACCTTGCCTGAAATTAATTGTGAATTTAGCCAAGCCAGAGTAATGGTGAGTGCACAATATTTCTTAATTTACTTAATTCAAGCAGGTTTTAAATGAATGTGGCCTTAGTCTACCAAATGGAAATGTTTGTCCCAAAGCCCTATGTTCATGCAGACCATAGTTGTCCTATTTGTTCCCATGCACGATTTCATTGAAACCTCGGGACAGTAGGTCTCAAAATTGTATCGGCCATTTACCATGTAGGCTAACTGACGTGGTTGAATTTTATTTTCTATCCTTACTTTAACTGAGAAAATGAGTATTTGGATAGTAAGTTGCTACTGGAACTGAATGAATGGACAGCCCTGATATGGCTTTTGTGGTCAGAGGGGCTATAAACAATTATTGAGTGGAAGGGAAAACAGTGGGTTAGAAGACATCTTACATAACAGAGCAGTGAACCAGACTGGTCTGGGATTGAAGAACAGATGTCAGTGCTGGAGAAGACATCTTGGAACAGTTGAAGATTTCGGTTTATATTAAAAAATAGTAATAATAAGGTGTCATATTTCTAATTTTAATAGTGTTGAAACTGGTAAAGCAAACAAATCGAAGGGCTTCATTGAGGGATTTATTCCTCTGTTTAGAATTTTGGTTGGTTGTAGTGTAGGAAAAAATTGGATTTATTCCATGGTATAATAAAACTGTTGCTCATTCTGATGTATCACAGCTGTTTGTTCTAATGCATTTTTTTTTCGTTCTCATAATTATGTCACGGTACATTTTGCGGAATACTCAGACATTCAGACAAAAAATGAGTGATCAAATGTCGAGGAACCTACACACGCGTTGAGTGCGCCTAATTATTATTTTTTTATTGCTTTATATTGATGATAATGGAATAAACACTCTTGTGCCTTTTTTTTACATCTAAACAGGTGTATGCAGTTTTGTAAATCTTGTCGTTTGTTCCCACCGGTACACAATGGCCTACTCTTATGAAAAGCGAACAGGCTTGAACGTGTGCGCAAGAGTTCTGCGTACGTTTGCACACGGGGCCTCAGTTTATAGTCTATCCAAAGGACTTGTGGAAAGAGTGGAGTCAGCACTGATATTAACTCCAGGGGGAAAATCCCCTCGAAAGGGAATCGAACCCAGGTCGTCAAATTGCCAGCGCATTGTTCTGACCACTAGGCTCTCTCCCCCCCCACGAGCGAAAGTGCAAGCGTGCACACATGAGTGTATATAAGCAAATCAGCCGTTTGCAGCATGCACACTTTGACATCAAGTGGGATGGGCTCTGCAGCTTTAATTTGCCCAAGACACGCTACGCTGCCTAGTTTAGTGTAGCGCTACAGCAACTACTGAAGAAGTTAAAGAGGTTGTCTATTATGACAGTCTTTCGGAAGGCAATGTAGTCGATTAAAAAGTATCGTTCATAACATAGGTGCTGTTGTTGAGTTGATTTTGTTTGCTTTAATTCATTTGTTCTTGGGGTGTTTCCATT
>CM060328.1:7765986-7770986 GCA_030674155.1 Stramonita haemastoma | reverse complement strand
AGAGTAACAGCGCGTAATCATAACACAATAGTGGTTTAAGCAGATCTCGTGAAATATCTCGCCAATATCTCTTGGAAAATCAGTGATCATTTCTTTGGTTCTGTTGACGTTTAAATCCAGATAATTATTTTTGCAACAGTCACGGAAACTTTGTACTTCTTGAAAATAAACAGTATCCAGTTCCATAAATCAAGTATAGTAGTCATCTGAGTATTTTACAACGGGTCTAACTAATGTACCAGTGCAGTCATTTGTATACAAGGTAAAAGGCACAGGAGCTAAAACAGTGCCTTATGGTGCACCAGTAGAAGTAATTTTAAGTAATGATTTTGTTCCTTCAAAAGAAACACACTAAAATCGATTACAAAATTAACAATCCATAAAATATGTTTAGGGTTGACTTTGAGTGATTGAAACTTTTGGGCTCTAAGATGTGGCTGAATTGTGTTAAATGCAGAAGAAAAATCAATACAGAGAATTCCAACAAAAGATTTATTTTCAAGGGGTGTGTAAATATGATTCAAGAGTGTGATATTGTTCCATCATGTGTACTTCTGTTTTGCTTGTAAGCGAATGAGGAAGGCTCAAGGGCATCTTCAGCGAGTGACAGGAGGTATTCCAGAACAATGTGCTCAAAACTTTTCATAACTATAGATAAGGCGAAGGGTCTGTAATTCTTCAAAACTTTAAATCTTTTTGTTTTTGGAACAGGACAGATGGTGGATTTCTTCCAGATAGGAGTGGCTCCAGTATTTAAAGACAGGGAAAACAGCCTGGCCAAAACAAATGACAGCTGATCCTCACCTAGTTTTGAAAGGTTTCTAGAGATAGTGCTAGGACCTACAGCTTGGTTTACTTTTACTTTACTTTGTATAGTAGTCATCTGAGTATTTTACAACAGGTCTAACTAATGTACCAGTGCAGTCATTTGTATACAAGGTAAAAGGCACAGGAGCTAAAACAGTGCCTTATGGTGCACCAGTAGAAGTATTTCTAAGGGTTCTAATTTTAGAAAGGGTGGTAACTCTAGATCTATCTATGTTAAAAACGAGATCGTTTTTATCATAGCTGGCTGTTATGTCTGACATAATGGTTTCTAAACTTCTTTCAGATTACTACGTTCAAAGCGGCAGTAAAAATCAATATATTTATTGGAAAATGCACTGCATTTTTCTTCCAGTAATTTGCAGTTGCTCCTGTCTTATTTTGTCCAGTTAAAGTTTTTAAACCAGACCATCCCCTGTTCATATTTCTTGACTGAAGTAATTTTTCTGCTTTTGTTCTGTATTGTGTCTGGGCATGCTGTATTTCCTTTCTAAGCTTTGTTCGCGTTTGTGTCTTTGCAAGGCCGTTTCCTGACTGAAATGCAAATTTCGCTTCTTTAAGAGTTTTCTTTAAAGATTGTGTGACCCAGGGTTTGTTATTTGGAGAAAAAAAACAACGATTTTCTTTGGCATTAGCTTCTCTTCACAAAATTGGATACAGTCAGAAATAACATCAGCTCTTTCAATCGCATGGACAGAAGAGTTTAAAAGAACACATCCCAATCTGTACAACCAAAGCACCATTGTAATTGTTCACCACTATCATTGTTCCACACTTTCACAGTTTTCTTTAAAGCATGGCTGAGTTTAACAGGAGGATAGGCAGGAATCACAAGCATGGTTTTGTGATGGGATTTACCGATTTCAGGAAGTGCAACAGATCTGTATGCATTAGGAATATTGCCAAAACATAGATCCAGTTTACTGTTGGCGCGTGTTCGACATGTAAGATATTGTTTTAAAGAATTTAAAACAGACTCTGAAGTACACTGATTAAAATCTCCAAGAATAAAATTAGGCGAAACAGGAGAGAGCAACTGTAGTTCCCGCACGTCGTCGGGGATGTCATTGGCGGCACGTGCTGTGTTGGCAGAGGGCCGGGTGTAGACGACGGTGATAAAAAACCCTTCCAAGTTCACGGGGTAGGTAACGGGGGCGCAGTGACACTGAGAGCAGATCCACGTCAGGCGTGCTCAGCTGCTTTCTCACTGTCACATTGGCTCTGCTGCAGTATCTCTCATTGACGTACAGGCACACGCCACCACCTTGCTTTTTACCACATAAAATTTTGTCGCAGTCAATTCTAAAGGGAGTATCAAAACCACCAATAAGCTAGCATAATCATTTACATTTTCAGATAACCCCATTCCAGTCTAACAAAGTACACATGCATCACGAAATTCTGCCATCAGTCTCACATTAGCACACAGTTCATCAAAGTTCAAAATAAAAATTTGGTATTTTGGTGGAGGAATGGATCCCACATTGGGTAAACTAGTAGAGGGAAGAGGATGTTTCGTTTCATTTCTTAGAGGGAAGAGGATGTTCCGTTTCATTTCTTAGAGGGAAGAGGATGTTCCGTTTCATTTCTTAGAGGGAAGAGGATGTTCCGTTTCATTTCTTAGAGGGAAGAGGATGTTCCGTTTCATTTCTTAGAGGGAAGAGGATGTTCCGTTTTGTTTCTTAGAGGGAAGAGGATGTTTCGTTTTATTTTTTCGTAAATGTCTTCGCACTCCTCCTCTATGTCCTGGCTTCTTCTGTCGTTTTTTTTTTGTCACGTCTGTTTTCATCCTCGTCATCAAGGGACACTTCTAAAGATACATTTTCAAATAAAAGTTTGTGTCACTAAAAGTGTTGCACAGTTAAAGTGTTTCATGGTTATAAAAAGTGCAATGTGCCTGTGTTATTAAAGCTGTTTTGAATTGTTGCACTTGTGAACACATCGACGTCTAGAAGATAAAATATCACAAACACTAGCACAAGTCTTAAACACACTCACAGTACACATCTTGAACAGAAAGCGTCTTGCTTATGGACATTGATTACAGAGTCAAGATACATAAAAAAATTCACAAAATAACACATCTGTTGATGATTCAAGTTGTTAGCCAGTCGAGTCGCCCCTAGGGAATCGCCTTCTTTGCAACACTAAGATAAAGGAAATCACAAGAAAGGCACATTAAAATAGGATGGAGAAGGACGAAAATGCAAAGAAGCCAGAAAAAGGCTAACTACAAGAAAGAAGCGGGGTGTCAGGGTGCCATTCAGAGATATGAAACCTAGAAGCGAACAATACCTGCAGTCTCTCTGACAAGAGGAATGGAACCCTCAGCTAGACAAACTTTTTTTTTTAGATTCGTCTTAACCTGAGAGAAGTTTTCCCTCTTGTGTGTCAAAAACCAAAGGGAAGCAACAGGGCTCACCAGGATACACAAGGTCATTTTCATTTTCGTGTCACTTGCGTTTATTAGCTGAAAGGCGGGGGAACTCCATGGTGCGTGACTTATGTGCGGGTATCAATCACTCAGCTGCTCCTGGAGCTTCGAGATGTTCAGGATATCGGGCACAAGCATTTTACTGCAGACTCCCTGAAGATCCTTTTTCATAATGTTTCACGGGACACCATTTTTAACTTCTTGAGAGAATCTGGCTTTTCCCCCGTCTGATAATTTAAAGTGGAAGCGGTTTAGTCGGTCACTAAAAACGAGGTTATTTTTAAGGAATCTGCTTTTGGTTTTGTCGCAATTTATGTGTGATGATTGTGTTTTTTCCCACACCGCGCGCCGTGCCCGTCCTGGGCTGACCCTTATGGTTGATACTTGGAAGTACGCTACTTAGAGTTGGTTTTATACCACGTTTTAATCTGTAGGCCCCTATGTAGTCGCACAGTCTTAATCCGAGTTTTTAATTTGTCGATGTGACAGCCCCGATATGGCTTGTGTGGTCGGCAGGGCTATAAACAACATGATTGGATTGGATTGGAACAAGAAAGAAAGTGGCAGAAACGCAAGAACAACCAGTAAAAGCAACCAACAATAGAATGAGCAAAAGGAAGGAACCGTGAAGAAAACTAATAGCAGCAGCATTAATAATGTACAAAAGATCAGAGACTGAAAAAAAAGGTGAAAAAAACCCAGAATAAACGGGGGAAAACAAAACGGGGACAAAAACCAAAACAGAAGAAAGAAAAGGATACAAAAAACTAAACTAATCCCAGAATATAACGAAACGGAGTTAGAATAAACCAGTCCCAGAATAAATCGAAAAGAAGTTACAATGAACCAGTCCCAGAATAAATCGAAAAGAAGTTACAATGAACCAGTCCCAGAATAAATCGAAAAGAAGTTACAATGAACCAGTCCCAGAATAAATCGAAAAGAAGTTACAATGAACCAGTCCCAGAATAAATCGAAAAGAAGTTACAATGAACCAGTCCCAGAATAAATCGAAAAGAAGTTACAATGAACCAGTCCCAGAATAAATCGAAAAGAAGTTACAATGAACCAGTCCCAGAATAAAACCAAACGAAGTTACAATGAACCAGTCCCAGAATGAAATTATACTAACTCACAATAAACCCATCCCTGCGTAAAACTAAACGGAGTGACAATAATCCAGTCCCAGATTAAAACTTAAGCCAAATACAGCCAAACCAAACCAAACTCTTGATTAAAACTAAATTTTTAAAAAAATGAATCGAATAAAACTAAGCTAAACCAAGACTTGTGTTAAACTAAATCGAGAACAACTAAACCAGACCCTGAATAAAACTAATCTAAACATTGAAAAAAACTAAGCCAGACATCAACTAAAACTAAACCAAACATTGACGAAAACTAAACCAAAAATTGAATAGAACTAAACGATACCAAACATTGACTAAAACTAAATCAAACCCTGAATAAAACTAAAGCAAACTTTGAGTAAAACTAAACCAATTCCTAAACAAAACTAAATCAAGTACAACTAAACCTAACCCTGAATAAAACCAAATCAAACCCTGAAGAAAACTAAACCAAACATTGAATGAAACTAAACGTGTGAAACTAAATCAAACCCTGAAGAAAACTAAATCAAACCATGAAGAAAACTGAACCAAACATTGAATAAAACTAAGCCATGTAAAACTTAAACCAAAACCAAACCAAACCCTGAATATATCTACAAAAAGTAAAA
>CM060328.1:7764650-7765886 GCA_030674155.1 Stramonita haemastoma | reverse complement strand
TCCGTCTTTAAAGGGGAACTTCAAAAGTACATTTTTAAAAATAAAATTTTGTGTCATAAAGGTTGCAATTTTAAAGGTTTCAGGGTTTAAAAAAAAAGGTTGCAAGTGCCTGTGTTTTTAAAAGCTGTTTTGAATTTTTTGAATTTGGAACACATCGCGTCTAGAAGATAAATATCACAAACACTGCACAAGCCCTTAAACACCTAAAGTACACATCTTAAAAGAAAGCGTCTTGCTTATGGCTTGATTACAGAGTAAGAACATAAAAAATTCCCCCAAAAAAAATTTGGGTTGATGTTTCAAGTTTGTTGCCAGTCAGTCCCCCCGGGAAATGCCTTTTTGCAACACTAAGATAAAGGAACCCAAAAAGAAAGGCAATTAAATAGGATGAGGGGACGAAATTTGCAAAGAAGCCAGAAAAAGGCTAATACAAAAAAGAAGCGGGGGGTGTGGGTGCATTCAAGATATGAAACTTAAAGCGAACAATACCTGCAGTCTCTCTGAAAAAGGGAAGGGAACCCTCAGTTTAGACAAACTTTTTTTTTTTTAGATTCGTCTTAACCTGGAGAAGTTTTCCTCTTGTGTGTCAAAAACCCAAAGGGAAGCAACAGGGCTCCCAGGAAAACAAGGTCATTTTCTTTTTGTGTCACTTCGTTTTTTTAGCTAAAAAGGCGGGGGAACCCCCAGGTGCTGCCTTATGTGGGTATCAACCCTCCGCTCCTGGAGCTTCGAGTGTTCGGATTTTGGGCACAAGCATTTTACTGCGACTCCCTGAAGACCCTTTTTTTTAAAAATTTTTCCCAAAACACCTTTTTTTAAACTTTTTGAGGAATCTGGCTTTTCCCCGTCTGAAAAATTTTTAAAATGGAAGCGGGTTTTTCGGTCACTAAAAAGAGGTTATTTTTAAGGGAATCGTTTTGGTTTTGTCGCAATTTTTTTTTGTGATGTTGTGTTTTTTCCCACAACGCGCGCGTGCCCGTCCCCGGGGTGACCCTTATGGTTGTTTTTTGGGGGAAATACGCTTTATAGGGTTTTGGTTTTATACATTTTTTCTGTAGGGGCCCCCAGTAGTGCACAGTCTTTTCCCATTTTTAATTTGTCGAGTGGGCAGCCCGTATGGCTTGTGTGGGCGGCAGGGGCTATAAACAACATATTGGATTGGGGTTGGACAAGAAAGAAAGTGGAGAAAGCCAAGAACAACCAGTAAAAAAAAAAACAATGAATGAGCAAAAGGAA
>CM060328.1:7722150-7759650 GCA_030674155.1 Stramonita haemastoma | reverse complement strand
TGGCTTTTGTTTCATCTCCTTGGACATCAATCACAGCTCTCCTGCTAAGACCCGATCCTGAAGTAGACACTTGAGGGAAGACGAGGACTCAGGGGCAGACAGAAACATTATAAAGACCAACATGACAAGTGCTACTCCAAACACATGAAGAGGGAGCAGCCTGAAGAAAAGGTGTCAGTCAACCAGCATAGCCCTGGTATCTTCAACAACAGTGACCTAAATGAACTGCTGGTATTGATACCATTCTGGACAGTCCAACACCTGATCCGATGGTTGTTTGTTTGTTTTAGTCAGATAATAGTCCTTTCCACATTCCTCTGATATCAGGACTGTAGTCAGAGGCCAGAAAGTCGGAGGTCCCACGCATCCCTAAGTTCTCCCACCTCAGCACCTGGGCCACCCCAAACATATTATTACAAATGTAGAATTGTTGAAGTAACAAGATGAGAGAGGCGCGATCCGATGTCACTGAGCTAGCTACTCAAAGGCCCAGACACTAGTGTTGACATCCAACACCTCCATATGTCACTGAGCTACTCAACAACAGTCCAGATACCATTGATAACATGACGTAAGGAGGAGTCCAGGCAGGTGAGAAAACCCCATCAGCTGTCACCTTAATCTTCTTCCTCCCCTCTTTCGTTCAGAACTCACTAGGGCATTGCACTTTTTGAGGGCTTTGTTTGTTTGTTTGTTTGTTTGTTTGTTTGTTTGTTTGTTTGAGTCGAATTATAGTCCTTTCCAGATTGCTCTGATAACAGGTCTGTAGTCAAAGGTCAGAAAGTCGGAGGTCCCACGCTCCCTCCCACCTCAGCACCTCGGGCCACCCCAAAAATATTACAATTGTAGAATTGCTGAAGCACCAAGATGAGATGAAACTCACTTTTTTTTTTTTTTGAGGGCGTGTCTCTGAACACGCTGAACCTAGTGAGGTCTTATCACTCTAGTCTGAGGGTGCATGCTATATCTTGTTTCTGTACATCATCAAACGCTGACATGAAATGTGGGATCTTTTACGTGCATAATTTATCTCGATATTCGTCTATACACACAAATATAAAGCACTGCCAGGTACGTAATTAAAGTTGATCTAGACGTTTGTAAAATCCCAGCCTTTATTCACCATATGCAGCTGTTGAGATTTTAAACCTCGACTTCATGGATCCACTTTCATAGAAATCAAACGTTGTATCTACTCATCTACTCAATAGAGGTCTGTGTATACTGATGATTTAGGATGAAAGCAACGGTTGCAACTACATCGCCAGGTACGATTTTTAAAGACCTCTTTTGTTAGTTCGTGTTAAATCGATTGCAGAAATAGACCCGGAACAAAACGTTATTGGTAATATTTTGAAATTGTAATGTAAAAACTTTATAAATATGGGATTGATTTCTGCCTACTGTAATTTAACTAGAATAGAATACCGTGCAGTATTAGTCTATAGCACGACCCAAACACAGAAGAGGAAAAGGAGGTATACGATTCTCCTCCTTAAATACAGTCCCCCTCCTTTCCACCCCTCCCCCCCCCCTCTCCGATGCATTGCCGTTATAAATTTTCTTTACACTAAGAAAGTATTAATATGGTGGCGTCCAGAAATGATGGCACACTCACACCATTTGTATTTTGTCACTAGGCCCTTGGACCCACGTGAGAATGCAAGGCAGCAGTAGGACGATATTTTCAGTGCACGACAAAGACGGACAACGGACAGCAGCAACACAGGACAACGACAGCCCGCAGCAGCAACACAGTGCAGTACACATCACCAACAGGACAACAAAAGTCCGCAGCAGCAACAGGACGACAGCGCACAGCAGCAACAGGACAACAAAAGTTGCATATGTGATGGGACGATTTCAGTCAGTCATATTCTTTTTGACTGTCCCGTTTTAAAACAGTGTCTTCCTATCACACGTGAGAACTCTCTGGACAACATATTAAGCAACTGTGTGTTGCTGTGTGAACTCGCCTTATTGCTGAAGAAGAGTCCTATTGACAGTTTACTATAGTGTTTATGAACATATCAGTAGCTTGTTTACGAGACAGAGACATTAATCTCGTGCTCTTTTGTTAATTTTCTAAAAAGTTCTGATTGATTGTTTAGGGTTTTAATGTTTACTTTTGGTGTTTTTATTTACTTTTTGTTTCTACCATTGGTTGAAAGTTCTACAAGTAACATTTTGTTGTTGTTGTTGTTGTCTAGTATCACTTATGTGAAGAGACATTAAACTGAAGAACAACAACAAAAGACCGCAGCAGCAACAGGACGACAGCGCACAGCAGTAAAGGGATAGTGCAAGCAGCAACAGAGCAGCGAAAAAAAAGGACATAGTGAACAAAGCAGCAGCAAGAAAAGAACACTACATTATGAAGTAAGGAACAACTTGTAGAAAGCAGCAACAGAATGACATTACACAACCGTAACAGGATGACATACAAGAGCTGCAGCACCACGACAATGTACAACTGATGAAGAAAACCTCACATTGAGCTTGCACACAAGAACCTTGTGCAGCTATGACCTTGACCTTATGCACCAGATCTCAAGGCCTTCGTCACAGACTGGAACACTAGAACTATGAAGAGCTGACACAGCAGATTCTGGCCAGAGACTTGGATCATCGTGACTTCATGATAAGCTCTTCAGCACTTTGAGACCGAAGATGGCGAACAATCTTATGCAGTAGGTCACCAGGACTATGGAGAGGGAGATCAGGAGCTCCTCATGAAGCGAGCACCAGGACCTCGGTGTAGAATGATCGTCTGCACTTTACCATGAAAGGGAACATAATTTGCCGAAACCAATTTTAAACAGGATTTTTGTGTATACACACTATGAAGTGTGCAGAATAAAACATAGTAAAGAAAGCCAAGCGGAGACCGAGAGAGAATTTGTTTAAATAAATATCAAGCTTAGAAAAATCTCAAACATCCAAACAAAACAAAAACAAACGACCGGGAAAAAATAGAAACAGAGATACTGTCAAATGGATAAAGGAGAATAGAGATTTTTTTATGAAAATGAACCCTAAAAATGATCCCAGAAAAAGTAAAAGCAAAACGAAAGATGGTGTTATATGAATTTATTTGCAAAGGCCTCCCCTCCCTTCCCCTTCCGATCTTATAAACATTAAAACCACCCTGTTATTGTAAAGACGCTAGTGTGTGATACGTGTGTATAAAGTACAGGGGGGTAAAGTACACCTTTGTTCTTCTTTTAGGACGTGGGAGGCTTTTCTTTTTTTTTAAAATTTCTTTGTATTCAGTAATTTTATTTTACATACAAAACAGATCATAACCATAACAAAAAGGCCAAACACAAAACAACCCAACTCAATTACAAGATAAGGGCACATAAATATGCAGACAAGTCAATACACAAACACTTAAAAATATATTCACGAATAAACTATATCAAATGATAGGTTAAACAAAATGAATTTTAAAAAGAAGAAAATAAGACGCCTCAATGTTCCTTCAACTTAAATGCACATTTGTAGAACATTTTCTTATAGCAGTGTCACAACAGATGCATTCGAAAAGAAACTGCAGAAGCAAACCAGAAGCACGAAAATATGCGTCTTTATATCATATTGTTGAGACACTTACTCTACAGTATTGATGAGAATAACCAATGGTTTTTTCGGTTGTTTTCAGTTGTATTCCAATGAAAGAGTACAGGGACTTGTCGTTTTTAGCCTGGTCACAAATAACGAGACTAGATGGTAAAGAGAGATTGCTGACTTTTCCGGGGCTTGAACTTGCCTTATTTCATGTAGTCGGGTCAATTAGGCCGGGTTTTTTTTTAATTAGAGTAACTGTTCATTTAAAGTCACTCTATTACGGGTTCATTTGTATGCTCTGGTTATTCCCCCGCTACGATAGTTGTGTTAGCGGTGGAAAATTGACTTCTGTTGTTATTTGATTTTCAACAACTTTGATTTTTTTTTAAAGTGAAGGTTAACAGAGATACCTTTGTAATCGTCATTTTTTTGTCTATCTTGGAGTTCATTGACCAGGCTGGCCAGGATAGGCAGGGGTGGAAAGTCTTTGTTGCTGCCTACACACCACTGGGTGTAAAGAATGATGATGATCATGATGATATTCAACCCCTTGCAGTTTCAGATTTTTTTTTATTGCATTTAAAAAACATGTAAGACACTTTACTGTTGGACAAGTTGCAGTACTTCACAAACACAAAGAATGACATGTAATGAAAGACACAGTCTATTGTTTTATGTGGAAAATATGACCTGCAATACTAGGGGGATAACTACATTAGATTTATTTTTGATGGTGAGACTGCTGGCATTTTTTTTTATGGTCTCTGTCTCAAATTGATTTTTAATGTCGAGACTTTGGGCAAATTTTGGATAGTCTCTGCCTCAGATTGATTTTTGATGCTGAAACTGTTGGCAACTTTTTTTTTTAATGGTTTCCAATGATAAACCTGTGCAGTAGACTAGGTAGATAAGTTGTTTCTACTCCACAAGTCAGTAGGAAAGGAAAGCAAGAGGTGCATATACAGCTTTTAGAGAGGTGGTGTGTTAGGGATACACGTTGTATACGTGTGTGATAAAGGGCAGGCTGAGGGGAGATGCCGGTATTAAAGTATAGTTTATTTATAGGATGCAGAGTTTAGAAAGGACATTATGGGGAGGGGACTGATCGGTTTTGTGAGGTGGATGTTTAGGAAGATGCGTTTCGGGAGGAGTAATATTAATCTGGAAGTTGCGGGTATCGTTAAGGTTGATGTTTAAGAGTAAGCGGTGTTAACAAAGAGTAGCAGACTGTTAGTATTAAGGCATAATGGCATAGGTTTTGTACTAGGCGTAAGGGTGGGGGTTGTGTGTGTGTGTGTGTGTGGGGGGGGGGGGGTTACAGATATTTGTAGATAGGTATGAGGTAGGGGGAGTTTAAGAGAAGAGGGTAGTGTTAGAGGGGGACAGGGAATGTCACATGTATCGTCAGGTAGATGTTTAAGATACGGGGGTGGGGGGTAAAATAGAGGAGGTAGCATGGGGGGTACCAACGCATTGTGGCACAGGTGTTGAGGAAGGGTTTTGTTTAGCTTTTTATTCTTTTATTTTGATGATAATGGAATAAGTACTCGTGTGCTTTTTTATATTTTTTTTACATCCACTCCCCGTGTGTATGCAGTATTGTAATTGTTGCCATCCATTCCCACGGGCACACAGTGGCCTACTTCTTTCCACAAGCGAACAGAATTTAATGTCTGCTCAAGTGGTTCTGCCTACGTTCACACACAGCACATCAGTTTGTTGTCTGGACGAAGGAATAGGGCTCAGGTTGAGAGAAGGGGATAGTGTGAGGGGGGGGGGGGGGGGGTTACAGGTATTTGTAAGGTAGGCGTTAGGAAGGGAAGTTGGGAACAAGAGGACTGAGTTTGCATGTAGGTTTTAAAAAGAAAGGGATGTCCCAGAGAAGGGGACAGAATGCGTGGTTGGTACAATGGGAATGAAAAAATTAGGGCTCGCAATAATGGAAAGCAATTCTATCCTCGTTTTGATTTTGAGAGACCTTTTTTAAAAAAATTAAATAGGGGGCAGTCGGTTCTTGAAAAAAAATTCCAAAAAGATGATGGAATCGAAATATTGTTCTTAGCGCATTACAAGATAGGAGACGGGAACCAAGCAGTGTAATAAATAATCTACAATGGGAGTGAAAATGAGGGCATCCCTGTGAGAGAGAGAAAAAAATCATTCACGCGTTTTTATTTCAGATAATTCTTACTCAAAATGTAGTAAAAATCTGCTTTTAAAACCAATCTTAAAAGAACATGGACTTGAAATCTTGTTGTTAGCATGATGAAATAACGAAACAAAACCCACCCACGCAGTCCAAGGAAAAAATCTGTGCAGTGGTAATCTGTAAATGGGTGCTCTACCAACGTGTTTGTATGCCATTGTGTCCACCTGCTTCCATACATAGTGCATGTGCACAACATACAGACAACGCTTTTATACTAAATATTGACCATAACAATTTTACTAAAACTTTTTTTCTTTCTTAACCTTGCATGAAAACACAAAAGTAGGTGGACGCAACGGTATATGAACACAATGGCAGATATCTCATATCTTTTTCCTTTCATATTTTTAATTTTATTCTGTTGCAAGGACAATGGAATAAGTACTGGTGGGTTCGCTTTTTTTTTACATCCAGTCACCGTGTGTATTAGGTTTTGCAAAATTTATCATCCATTCCCGCTTGCACACAGTGGCCTACTCTTCCGAAATGTGGAACAGATTTAACATGTGCGCAAGATGTTCTGCGTGCGTTCTTACACGGAACTTTTTGTTTTTTTGTCTTATCTAAAGGACCTTGGGGAAAGGGGGGGGGGGGGGGGGGGAGTGGAGTTGGCATCGATGTAAACCCAAGGGTGAACATGATTTGAACCGGAGTCAGCAGATCCCAAGCAAAATGTACAATGCTACCCTGGCCCTGGTTAGCGTGAGACGTAGGGGGAGTTAGCGGTAAAGAAATGAAGGGATGTTGGAAATTAAGAGGGTGGGAGGGGGTATAGATCTAATGCAGGATCGATAATTATGTGGGAAGAGGGAATAAGGTAGAATTATTTTTTAAAAAATTAAAAAATGAGCAGCTTAGTCAGATTTTCTGGTAGTGAGATAGGGGTGTAACGCATTAAAACGGGAGTTAGGGGATCGTCAGTTGCCCCCACGTTCAGCTCCTCTCAGCTGCTGATTATCCCATCCCAGTCCAGCCCAGCTGGGGCCAGCTGATGCTCTTTATAGCAGGGGCTTGACCACACCTGGACTAGATAAAAGGAAGGAGCGTGGTAAATTTAGCACTCTTGTCTAGATGGATTTGTGCACTGCCGGGTGAAATTACAGAGAGAGAGAGAGAGAGAGAGAGAGAGAGAGAGAGAGAGAGAGAGAGAGAGAGAGAGAGAGAGAGAGAGAGAGAGTATGAAACCGAAATGTGAAGCCGGGTAGGTGTACGTTTTCTTATGAGATAATATAGGGGGTATTTTAGGACAAGGCGGGGGTAAAGGTTGAATCTTAAAGGGAAGGGGGGAGGAGGGTAATTTAAAGAGGTATAAATTGGAAAGAAGTGCAGTATGAATATTTTTTTTCTGTTAAGGAAATAGAGATAATATAAAAAAAAAAATAGGGGTTCACAAAGGAAGGCTAAAATATAATACCACTCACGAGTAGAAAAGCGAAAAAAAAACATGGGAAAACAAAATTTGTTTGGGTATAAAGAGAGATTAGCACAAGTGACATCACAATACCAGTGTACACTTCTAGATGGGGGGGGGGGGGGAGGAGGAGGGGACGGGGGGAGCTAAAGTTAAAAGAAAATTTGTGTTGAGGAGGGGAGCGAAATGCTTGTTCGGGTGGGGGGAGGGGGGAAGGAGGAGGGGACGGTGGGGGGGGGGGGGGGGGCTAAACGTTAAAAGAAAAGTAGTGTTGAGGAGGGGGAGAGAAATGCTTGCTCGGGTCATGAGGATAGAGATTTTGCAGTGTGTGGTATAGTTTTAGAAGGCAGAATAATTATGTAGGCTCCTAATCTTTCCTGAACAGTGCAAAACTTGTTGTGTGTGTGTGTGAATGGGGTGGGGGCGATTTACATCAGAGGTAGGTCTATGCACTGGTTAATCATTGGTATACCTTTAGAGATTTGACAGCAGTCCATGGTACGTTTGGAATCCTGCACAAAAGTGGCATTACTTTCATGTATGGGGGTGGGTTTTTTTGTGAAAATGTATATGCATGTGCAATTATTTTGCTAAAAAAAAGTATGGACTAGGCAGTTTGTAAAAGGATTCTTTACAACCACACAGATGGGAGAGAAGCTAGCCTGGCTGAGAGATTTTCTTCTGGGAGATAGGTTTGGATTTTTTTTGGGGGGAATCAGATAAAAATGTACCCAAGCAAGCTGCATCACTGAATACATAGTGTGTTGTAACTAGATCTCCCCCAGTGCTGGAAGTGCTGAACAGTGATTTGTAATGATGTAGTTTGTTTGTTTTTTCTTTTAAGATTTTAGAATTTGTGGTCTTCTAATCAAGTTTGTTGTTGGTTAAAGAAATTAAAATTGAAGTCTATTTTGTCATTGAAGGATGCAGAAAATAATTGTCAATATGGTGCATTTCTTTATTATATTTTTAGCTTTTTGGGGGGTTATAAATCTGGTCAGGTTATTCACGACATTTTCCTAAAACCATGTACACAGGGAGATCAATTTGTCGTTGATAAAAGGGAGTGGTGTTTTTTTGTTTGTTTTATTTTTTACTTTCGATTCCTTTCGGTCATTTTGGTTGCTGTTTTTGTAGGATCAGATCAGCGTTTGTTTAGAAATGAAACATTGGTGTTTGTTGTTGGCAGAATGATCACTTTTGGGGAAGGAAGGAAAGGTTTGTGTTTTATCAAATAGGTAAGGTAAAAGGTGTCCCATAACCTTTGTGGTCGTAGGGGGGCGAGGCATCAGAGACCTCAGCTTCTCTAGGGGTCAGCATATTGAGGGTGGCGCCCATCTCCTCTCCCTCGCTGCTCTACCTTCCCTGTTATAGACAAGAAGGGTTAGAAAAAGTAACAGGAGAAAGAATAGGCTTTGGCCAATGAAGAATGTAAAGTCCCTCCCCTCCTCCCTCATAAATATGATGAGTACCATAACGCACCCCGTTAATTGATAGTACTTATCGAAGCACCCCTCTACTCCAACACCGAAAACGATGATGCATCATGAACCAACTCACCCCCCACCCCCACCCCCACCCCCCTCCATAACAGAAAACCATGTGTGAAGCAACAGAAAACGATTGTGTTCAATGGCCTACATGCAAATAATGCCTATTAAAGGTAGCTTGGACGGGTTGGAGGTTTGAGGTTTTTTTTTCTTTTTTTTCCTTTTTTTTTTTTGGGGGGGGGGGGGGGGGAATGCGGGGTTTCATTTAGAAAGAGTATATTCCGAAGATTAATTTTGTTCCAGAGAAATACAAAGTTCATCAGATGTTTTCTTGTGAGATTGAAATTGGTCCAGAAGTGTGGTCCTGAAATATACTTCTTTTTGGAAAGATTATTTATTATGGAGATAGGCAATGTTATATAATGATATGGTTTTATTTCTTGTCGGAAAGATAAATCATTATGAAAGGATGGAATGTGTTATAATGATATTATGTTTGTTTCTTGTTGAAAAAATAGTTCATTATGGAGATAGGGAATTTTTTATGATATTGTGGGGTTGTTTCTTACTGGAAGATAATTCATTTGGGAAAGATGGAATGTTTTAGGATATCATGCTTAATTTCCGTCTCATTTTTTAAACCTTGTTTGTCTCTGGCTAGATTTGCATGTAGCCTACACAGACATATGTAACCTGAAACTTATAATACTGTTTGTTTTTTCAAACAAGATGAAAAATTGTTGGGTATGAAAAGATATTACAAAGCATAGAATTCTCCGCGTTTCCGCGAATTTCCGATTTTTAAATTTTTTTTAAAAATAGATTTCCGCTGGAAAAAAAAAAGTTTCATCGGAAAAAAAATCTGGGGAAAAAAAACCCGAAAGTGGATGATACTCTCAAATGGTTCGAGTGTCGACAAAGGGTTCAGTTCTCACTCACTTGACTCGGTAGGCTAGCTAAAGCCGATAGGCCAGGCTCGGCCTAGCATAGAAGGCTGTGTGCAAAGTTTCAAAATGGCTCTCATATGCTGAGACTATCCTCGATGACTCATGACGACAGAGAATGCAAAAATGCATGGAAATGGGAGTGGGTGGATAGTGATGTCAAGGTTGGGGATCGAAAAGTGCGGATTGGCAAGCATTTTATTGGCGAACTGGATGCACACAAACTTATGTTATGCTACCCAGAATAGATCTTTTTAAAACAAGTTTGACATACTCTGGAGGTTCTTTAGTTTATTGTGTCACTGCTGGTCAGAGCATTGGGAAAAGCCTAACTCCCCCATTCAGAAAAGACAGACTGAAGTTAGGGTTGGGTAGCTAAAATAAAATAAAATGAACGGGAAACTTCAAAATGACTTGAAATGCATATTGTCTATACCTGATGAGAAGTAGTGTAGATTGTTATGTGGTCGAATCATATCACGAAAAATAAAACAAATCAATTTGACCAAGGTCTTTGTTCACAGTTCTATTTATGAATGAATGTGTTTATAAGTGTGTAGTATGTGGACACCAACCGGCATGTGGGCGCACACGCGCGTGTGTGTATGTGTGTGTGTTGTGTGTGTGGTGGTGTGTGTGTGTGTGTGTGTGATGTGTGTGTGTCCGCGCGTGCGGTGTGTGTCTGCGTGCGCGTGTGTGTGTGTCCGCGCGCACGCGCGCACGTGTGTGTGTGTGTGTGAAAAGAGTATTATTGATCAAATATAATGATGAAAATATCAATCTTACACTGTGATAAATGTGTGTGTGTGAAAGAGTATTATTGATCAAATATAATGATGAAAATATCAATCTAAATCTGTGATTAACGAAATCAAGCCAGTAAGGAAACTAATATTACGAAAAAATGGTAAGCTGAACAAAATGGTGTAAAAAGCAAATTATCAAATAAAGCACTAAACTTAGACACTTTTGCATGTCATGTTTGCTAAAACACCTAATTGCACACACACACACACACACACACACACACACACACACACACACACACACACACACACACACACACACACACACATATATATATATATATATATATATATATATATATATATATATATATGGAGAGAGAAAGAGAGAGAGAGAGAGAGAAGAGAGAGAGAGAGAGAGAGAGGAGAGAGAGGAGAGAGAGAGAGGAGAATATGAATGAATGAATATTTATTTTTCAAGGGTTACAGAGTAAGCATTACATACTTTTTTCCCTACCCCTACATACCAGCACCACCACCAACAGCAGTTCAACGAATATTTTAAAACAGGAAAATGGGATACATTCAACAAAACGCATCATATTAACTGGATACACTGAAAATTATTTAAACAAACGTGTGTGTGTGTGTGTGTGTGTGTGTGTGTGCATGTGTGTGTGCGTGGGGGCGCGGCGTGTGTGTGTGTGTGTAAGCCGGAAAACAAGCAAATTAGGCACAAAAGGGGAAAGAAACCATACATAAAAATAATGGTGTGAGCAGTCAGTCAATCCGACAAGTACAGTGACTTGCTGCGTATAGTAGGGTTTGGCGTTTGCTGACTAAGCCAATCTGTCAGCTGGGTAACTGTCAACTCCTGTATACACACTTTTGGGGAAAGACTATGAGGATGGCAAGAATGGGAAAGGTCTACACCCTGGATGGCAGAGTCGCCCAGCAAAATTGTTGTAGCATTTCTATTGAGTGCTACATGTTTCAGAGGGTGAGCATGTGGGAGCTGCACATGTTTACCATGTTTTGCAGGGGTGGTGTAACCACTTTCCATTTGTCTGGCTGAGGGGGATTTGGACTGAACATGGGCAGTTTCTGGGATGGGGACATTTGTTGGGTGGAGAAGGGAGTTCACTAGATGAGTGGATAATGTTTTGAATCAGTCCTTTTTGGATGTGATGGGGTAACTGTTTTTACCTGGGAGGGTTTAGGTACTGATTGCTTTTGGGCAGTGTTTTGGAGGTGATTTAGCTGAATAGAGTCTATTTCTATGTTTACATACTGTTTTGATTGTTGTATAACAGACCTCAAAGCAGTAACCTCAGCTTTGAGAGCCTGTGTGTCACGTTCATATTTCTCCATGGGCACGCATTGATCATGATAACAAACTGATTCACTGCTGTTTGTCTGGCATGCGGTACTGGCTATGATTTTAGGGGAAGAAAGGGTTACACATGAACTTTGCTTTTGTGGTTCTGAGGGGAGGGAGGGAGAGGGGTGGACTGGAGAGTTGAGAATATCTACTTCTTTCACTGGGTCAGGCTGGCATCTACTAGGCCTAGCCTACTGTTACACTCACTCACTCACTCAGTCCCATGTCCCAAAGGACGTAGGGGGGACATGAGAGAAGACGCAACAGAGATCTTTTTCCATGCTTCAGGATCCTGTGTGGCTAGTAGGAGGTGTTGCAGGGGTTGGGCGGTCCAGTCTTTGATGTTGTCAACCCATGATTTCTTTTGGCGGCCTCTTCTTCTCTTGCCCTCTTCTTCTCTTGCCCTCGACTGTTCCTTGCAAGATGGTTTTTGCTAAGGTGTTGTGTGTCTTGTGGTGTGACCAAACCACATCAGCTTTCTCCTCTTTATGGTGGAGAGCAAAGGCTCTTGGGGGCCCACACACTTTTTGATTTCTTCTTTCACATAGTTATTGGTCTGAGGTTGCAAAGGGGTCTTCCACCAATGGAGATGGAAGTGTGGTGGTTTTGCAGTGTCTCTGTCATGATGTTTTCGAGGAAGAGGTTGAAGAGTACAGGTGAGAGAAGGCAGCCCTGGCGGACCCCAACCCTGGTTTTGAAGAACTCGCCTACGTGATTGCTCATGAAAACTGCACTTCTGGGGCTCTCGCTCTGGTACAGTGCCTTGATGACTTCAAGTCGGGAGTTGTCAATGTTGAAGTGTCTTGAGTACTTGCCAGAGGCCATCATGCTATACCCCTTTCACACACAGGGAGAAGAAAGGTGTTTGAGAGAGGGGGAGGGGAGGGGAAAGGAGGGAGAGGGGAAGGGAGAGGAGGAGGGCAAGGTAGAGGGGGGAGGGCAGTTGATGGTGCATATGAGTGGGGTCTGCATATAGCTAGAGGAGCTAGACTGGTATTGTTGCAGTTCTTAAAAATATTTTACTATCTTGAGTCTATGACACTGGCTTTTATCCTGCTCAGATGAAATAAATAGTTGTTGATTTGAACTGGATTTTACTTGGCTTTGTTTGACCTGATTGTGACTTTTTTTCCTGTGACTTTTTATCCTACTCAATTTTGTGACTTTTTTCTGTGACTTTTTTCCCCCACTCATATGCATCAATTAAGATTAGCGCTCTGTCTGTCTGTCTGTCTGTCTGTCTGTCTGTCTGTCTGTCTGTCTGTCTGTCTCTCTCTCTCTCTCTCTCTCTCTCTCTCTCTCTCTCTCTCTCTCTCTCTCTCTCTCTCTCTCTTCATAATTCGGTAAGACTTTAAGACAAGTTCGGGCTGCTCTCCCCGGGGAGAGCACGTCACCACAAGTGCAGCGCCTACCCATTTTTGTTGTTGTTTTTGTTGTTTTTCCTGTCTGCAGTTGTATTTGTTTCCCTATCAGAGTGGCTTTTTTTCTACATAATTTTGTCACGGACAGCCCTCTTGTTGCCGTGGGTTCTTTTTACGTGCGCTAAATAATGATATGTAACACAACGGACGTCCGTTTATCGTCTCACCCGAAAGACTAGCACCCAGACCACCACTCATGGTCTAATGGATGAGGAAAAAGTTTTGAGCCCAAACGGGATTCGAACCACCGCACACTCCGACCCTCCGACCCGGACTTTTCGTTTTCTAGGCAGGCGCGTTAGCCGCCGCTGTAGTCTAGTGGTTAGGGCGTTGGACTCGTAATCTAAAGGTTGCGGGTTCGATCCTAGCTTTCGGCTATGGTGTTGTGTCCTTGGAAAAGGCACTTTACGGCTATTTTCTCACCCCACCCAGGTGTAAAATGGGTACCAACCCGGTGTTGGGGGTTAACCCTGCGATAGACTGGCGTCCTATCCAGGGGGGAGTCTATGACTCTCAGTCGCTTAACGCCACAGAAACCGGATAAGCACCGGCCTGATGAGCCCTAGGCTCGGGACAGAGAGACAGGCGCAATACCTCTAGATCACGATTCACTCTAATAAACACCTAAATTGCAGCTGCATCGTCTTTCGAGACTGACCGATGCCTACAGGTACAGCTACACGACTACGGGTAAGTGAAAGGTGAAAAGTGAAAACATCATTTTTTTTTAATGGGGGGTTTGAGGACTCCTTTGCAAAGAAATCAGTAGTGACACTGTGTTTGATAGTGGTGATGACAGAGTTACTGGTGACGATGTAGAGTAGAGGTACAAGGCACCCATCAGTCTTGGTAGACTATGGAGTTGCGCTCTAGTCTTTAGAACGCAAAGCCTGGGTAAGTAAGTATGGAGGGCAAGCTGTTACACATGCAGCAGACCCCCCGCCCTCTCCACTCCATTGAAATGATCCATTGGAAAGGCAATAACCAATACGAATGGTTCCAGTACCGTCGCAGGAGCCACCAGAACGTTGCCATAATACAGTTGCCATATACAGCCCCGAGCCGCCCTGGGACTCCAACTCCCCGATTTTTCCTCAGGAATGGTGTGTAAACACGACACCTGTGTGCATGCTGTTGTTGTTTTTTTTAATATAATTTTGTGATCATCCGCTCCTACCGGCACACGATGGCCTGCTCTTCCGAAAGGTGGAACGGGGTTTTAACGAGTGCGCAAGATGTTCTGCGTGCGGTTCGCACACGGGGCCTCGGTTTCTAGTCTCATCCGAATGACTTTGACATTCAGTTCGAGTTTTTCGTCAAACTGGGAAGAAAGGGTGAGACTGGGTACGAACCCAGAAACTCACGGTTTACATATAGGCAGGCGAACGTCTTAACCATCCTGCCGCTTTTCTTATATATATATATATATATATATATATATATATATATATATATATATATATATATATATATATATATATATATATATATATTGTGTGTGTGTGTGTGTGTGTGTGTGTGCCTGTGTGTGTGTGTGTTAAATAATGGTGATAACATGGGGATGGAGATAATTCCACTACCTTGTCACAGTGCCTTAATTTTGCTGAATATTTATCTCCCGAACCACGCTATTGTCACGGTTGCTCGAAACTTAAATCGTCAAATTTGCAACTTCTGATTGTTTACACCACAGTACCTTAATTATGCTGAATATTCATCTCCCGAACCACGCTGTTACCTTTTGTCTATTGTGCCACGCTTGTCCACGCCAAGATAAAAGAAGAAATCAAATCAAGGGGGTTGTTATCAATGTGCATTTCATTTTCTCCCAATGTATGCCCTTCATTAACTTTTATCTCCATACAATGCATACACCATTCATTGATAAGTTGACTCCTGACTGAATGATGTTGGATTTGTGGGCTGTGGTGTGCGTGAATGCGTGAGTGCGCGCGCGCGCGCGCGCGCGCGCGTGTGTGTGTGTGTGTATGTGTTTGTGTGTGTGTGTGTGTGTTTGTATGTGTGTGTTTGTGAGTGTGTGTGTGTGTGTGTGTGTGTGGTGTGTTGTGTGTGTGTGTGTGTGTGTGTGTGTGTGTGTGTGTGTGTGTGTGTGTACGCGCGCGTGTGTGTGTGTTTCAGAAGATAATGAAGAGATTCAGGAAGAAACCTTGACTAGATGATGATGATGATTATTACTATTATTGTCGTTATCATTATTATTATCATTGTTATTATTATCATTGTTATTATTACCATTATTTGTTCTTTTATATCGAAGACAATGGAATAAGCACTCGTGTGCTTTTTTTTACATCCAGTCCCCGCGTATATGCTGTTTTGTAAATTTTGTCATCTGTTAAATGTTACATTTAGACCCAACTTTATTGACCAGAGCAAACCACCAAGTTTCCCCTATAGTCCAGGATGTTTGGTGAAATGGTGTGCATACTTTAATAATCGAGGATTGTTCTTCACAAAAGAAACATGATGAGAAGTGTCAATGGTAGAATATAGTCAACACAAAACATGTGTAAAAGCGAAACGCCAACAGGACTCCGCTGTAAGCTAGGCCTAGCCCATTCCGTTTCACGGGGTGAAAATAAGGCCGAAGGGCGCCTGGCTCACACTGTGTATAGAAGCCGCTGCCACTGCGCGCTAGGCCTAGTGGGATGGTCTTCTAAACTCCCTCTCGGTCAGCTAAATTTAGAACGCCGCAGCCATGCCAGAAAAGTGTTTAGGGTAGGGATAAATAATGCTTTATATCAAGAGTTGCCCAAGATTCCCAACTTGGCCTCCGACGGATTTCAAATGAAGACATATTAAAGTTTCAAAATCCGTGGAAAAACCTCATATATATCACAAAACAAGGTTTAGTCAAATTTACAATACCTCACGCTCGGACTACTAGTCTAAGACATTTTTCCTAGGAGAGGAGGAATAAAGGAGGAGGCCATTCAAAAGATATAGTGTGCAAAGTGCACACTACAACATAGTAAAGCATTAAAAAGCACATGAGTGCTTACCCTATTCCATTATCCTCAAACAAAAGAATGAATATTAATTTTTAATGATAAAGATAATTTTAAAAAACCCATCAATAATAGTTATGATAATCATAATAATAATAATGATAAAAACAATAACAATAATAATGATGATGATAATCATCATCATCATCATCATCATCATCATCATCATCATCATCATCATCATCATCACAATGATAATCATAATAATCATAATAATGATAGTAGTAGTAGTAGTAGTAGTAGTAGTAGTAGTAGTAGTAGTAGTAGTAGTAGTAGTAGTAAGTAACAACAACAACAATAATAATAATAATAATAATAATAATAATAATAATAATAATAATAATAATAATATAATAATAATAGAAGAAGAAGAAGAAGAATGAGGATGAGGATGAGGATGAGAATGGTGATAATAATAATAATAATAATAATGATAACATTATCATCATTATTATAATCATCATCATCATCATCATGACAATGATGAGAATAACAAAGATAACAACAAACATGTGTACAGCCTAAAAGACAGAAGAGGGTGAGTTCGTGGCAGACATTTGTGTCAGTCATGTCTGTCCCTCTGTCTGTCTAACTGCCTGCCTGTCTGTCTGTCTTGCTCTCTGTCTGTCTGTCTGAAGGCCTTTCTAGTAGAAAATGGAGAATACTAAGCAAGGACACAAGAGAGGGAGAGAGAGAGAGAGAGAGAGAGAGAGAGAGAGAGAGGGGGGGGAGCCTAAGGTGAATTTCCTGTAGCCAATCAAATTCAAAAACGTGACCAGAGCCATCCAATAACAGTCCTGTACGCCTCTTTTCCCAAGTAGTAGGTGTCACACTCACTCACTCAGTCCCATGTCCCAAAGGACGTAGGGGGGACATGAGAGAAGACGCAACAGAGATCTTTTTCCATGCTTCACGTAGGTGTGTAGGTTAGGCCTACTGGTAAGAATCTCCAGTAGAGTAGGCCTATTCTATTTCATTCAAACATTTGACCTTCGAAGAAGAAGCAGTAAGCGTGATATTTCTTCTCTGGAAATATTTTTCTTCTCTACATTTCTCTTCTTTGGAAACGAGCACCAGGCAGACACCATGGCAAGTAAGTGTTCAGCTTCCAAAACTAGCTTTTTTGTTGTTGAAAAGATGATAATTATGGTTCAGTGGTTGGTTGGTTGATTGATGGTGCAAGGTTCCTAAGGTCCTTGAAAGTCTCTCTCTCTCTCTCTCTCTCTCTCTCTCTCTCTCTCTCTCTCTCTCTCTCTCTCTCTCTCTCACTCGCCCTGTCTGTCTGTCTGTCTGTCTGTCTGTCTGTCTGTCTGTCTCTTTCTCTCTCTCTCTCTCTCTCTCTCTCTCTCTCTCTCTCTCTCTCTCTCTCTCTCTCTCTCTCTCTTGATGTTTGAGAGCCATGTACCAGAATGTCAGAAGCAGAATAAGATGTGGTACAAAACTGACTGACATAATATACTGTACCACTGGCGTTAAACAGGGCGATGTATGTAGCCCGTTATTATTTTCTGTTTTCATTAATGAGTTAGCTAGAGAAGTCATCAATAATGGTAAACATGGTGCCACTTTCCCCCAAGATTTCACAGAATTGTTTATTTTTTTACTTGCCGATGATGTTATCCTGCTATCTGAAAGGGTTGTCGGCTTACAAAAGCAGTTGAATAGCTTGAGCAGTGCTGCATCAGCGCTTGATCTTAAGGTTAATCTGAATAAGAGTAATATTGTTGTATTCAGAAAAGGTGGTTATTTAGCTGCTCATGAAAAATGGTTGTACAATGGAAAAGTCATGCCTGTGATTAATGTATATATAAATACTTAGGTATTTGCTTTTCTACAAAGCTTAGTTTCACAGCTGCATGTAAAGATCTGGCAAGTCGAGGTAAACGAAGTTTGTTATTGGTTTTGAGAAAGTTACGAATGTTGAATAATAATTCTTTTGACTTGCTCATTAAGATATTTGATGCGCAAATACAACCCATTGTATTATATGGTGCAGAAATTTGGGGCTTGGATGCAGCTGTAACACATTGTGAATCAATGCACCTCTTTGCTTTAAAGCAGTTTTTAGGCTTAGATAGACCTACACCAAATGATATTGTGTATAGTGAAACTAACAGATACCCTCTCTCTGTTAATACTGCTGTAAGATGTGTAAGATACTGGATTAAGATTTTGCATATGGATGAGAACAGACTACCTTTTAGATCTTATAAGATGCTTTATGATCTAGACCTCAAAGGGAAAAACAACTGGGCAACACAAATACTTCCTGTTTATGTGAACTCGGTTTTGGATTTGTTTGGTTCAATCAAGGTGTTGGAAATTGTAGAGAATTTATAAACATGTTCAGGCATCCGTTGGCAGCAATGGAGTGATCACATACAAACCAGTGAAAGATAATTATCTAATGTACAAAAATTTACAAGTACGCATGATGTCAAACCTTATCTAAAGCTTGATGTGGACATTCATCCGAAAAGAATTATGTCAAAGTTTAGACTTGGTGTTTCAGATTTAAATGTTCATAAGTTCAGATATAGAGAACATGATGTTGATGACCCCAGGTTATTATGTCCATTATGTAAGCAAGCACCTGAGTATGAAGTACATTTTGTGTTATATATATATATATATATATATATATATATATATATATATATATCTATCTTCAAGTCAGCAGTGGTCAATGTTGGTCAATGTTGAAGCGTCTGAGTACTTACCAGAGGTTATAGCCTACCCCTTTCACACACAGGGAGAAGAAAGGGGTTTGAGAGAGGGGGAGGAGAGGGGGAAGGAGGAGAGGGGAAAGGGAGAGGAGGAGGGTAAGGTAAGGGGGGGGGTAGATGATGGTGTTGGGTGTCCATTGGGGAGGGTTGTTCCTCTGGGTGGGGGGAAGGGGGTGGAGAGGGGTGATAGACCTTTTGTTCTGCTGGTGGTGGGCCAGAAGTGGAAGGGGGGGGGGGGGGTGGTAGGCCTGTTCACACCTACACACCAACTGAGAGACTGGTGGGGTTGGGGGTGTATAAGAGCTTTCACAGAGAGAGAGAGAGAGAGAGAGAGAGAGAGAGAGAGAGAGACTAGGCCTTATGCCAATCAGATTCAGAGGCGTGGCCAAAGCCAGCCAAACAGCAGTCCTCTTGTAAGCTATTTGTGATCGGGGTTTCAGTAGTAAACTGACTCCTCAAACCAAGCACCTCTTACTTTATTTCATTTAACATTTGATCTTCGATGGAGCAGAAAGCCTGACAGACGTGTCTATTTGTTCTCTGGAAATATTTTTCTTCTGTACATTTCATTTGGAAACAGCACGAATTAACCAGCATGGCAAGTAAGTGTTTAGCTTCTAGATCTAGCTTTTTTTGTTGTTGATATGATGATAACTATGGCTCTATGGTTGGTTGGTTGATGGTGGTTTCATTTTGTATCCTGGGGAGCCCTATTTTTCTCCAGATATAGGAAATTTGGTAGTCGTTTAGATGTATTATTTTAGGTAGTAAACTAGCAAGTGATACATTTCTTGCAAAGTGATCTTTAGATATCAATGGTTAGATATTGTTCCTTGTTGCTTAACGCAATAAAATCTTTGTCATTGTCTTTGTCATTGTCATTATCTGTCTGTGTGTATCTGCCCTTTCTTTCTCTTTCTTCCTCTATCTGTATTTTGTGCACATTTGTCTAGAAATGTACTAATTTTTGCTATGTGATTACTGGAGTATAGATCTTCCTTTAGATTGAAGAAATGACAGAAAAAGTCATATTTGGAGAACTTATTTTAGGGTAGAAATTGCTTAGTGTGAAAACTGAAATTAGTTCAAGGAGAGGCCTTTAAACAGGTACATCTCCGAATTCGCAGAATTCGCGGAAAAGAATAAAACCAAAAAAAAAATAATAAATAAGGAAACCCACAGAGAACCAATGAAGAGAGAGAGAGAGAGAGAGAGAGAGAGAGAGAGAGAGAGAGAGAGAGAGAGAGAGAGATCCTCAGACTGCATCAGTATCAAACAAACCCAAATACACAATATATATCATTCATTTTATTGTACCAAGTAAGCCTATTTACATTATTAGTAAAAGTTGTATGGCAGGTACGGTATTATTTCTTTGGTGAATCCTGACTGGTTATCAGTCAAAAAATTATACTGTTCTCGATGGTGACTCGCCTGTTTGTCTGTATATTATGGGGGGGGGGGGGGGAGGTTCGGGTGTAGTGATTATTGATTATACTGATATTGGCATAGTGTTAGAGGGCCTGCCAATATGTAAACCGTGAGTTTCTGGGTTCGTACCCAGCCTCGCCCTTTCTTCCTAGTTTGAGGAAAAAATCGAACTGAATGTCAGAGTCATTCGGATGAGACTCGAAGATGAGACTGGAAACCGAGGCCCGCACACACGCAGAACATCTTGCGCACAGGTTAAAACCCCGTTCCACCTTTCGGAAGAGTAGGCCATTGTGTTTAGGAGCGGATGACAAAATTATAACAAACCAGCATGCACACAGGTGTCGTGTTTAGACACCATCCCTGAGGAAAATTCGGGGAGTTGGAGTCCCAGGGCGACTCGGGGCTGTAGGTATATGGCAACGTTCTGGTGGCTCCTGCGACAGTACGGTACTGGAACCATTCGTATTGGTCATTGCCTTTCCAATGGATCATTCCAGTGCCGTGGAGAGGGGGGGTCTGCTGCATGGGTAACAGCTTGCCCTCCATACATACTTGCCCAGGCTTTGCGCTCTAAAGACTAGAGCGCAACACCAGTCTTCCGAGACTGATGGGTGCCTACTGCTACTGTTGCTACTGTTAGAGGGCTTTGAATAGTCACCTGATTTATTAAAGGGGGATGACCCTGGGATGTTGTGGTGGGAAATAGAATTGTGTAGTTAGCCTACACGATATAGACATGAGTGAGTGTGTGTGTGTGTGTGTGTGTGTGTGTGGGGGGGGGGGTTATAGTTATAATAGAAGCTGAGTTTTGGGTAATTTTTCTATCCACAACTATCTGGATCACGACTAGGCTACTAGTTTGTTTTAAGCCTTGAAGGGATTGAACAGTCTCTTAATGGAAAATCTCAGCTGGGACATAAATACAACCACAACAAGAAACCACTAATAAACTTTAGCTACACTCATCAATATTTCCTTGTTTGAAATAATATTTTGGATCCCCCAAATGTTTTCAGTTTTTTCAAGAGAACTGTGTTCAGCACAGATTCTGTCAGGGTTTGTAAAATAGGTAGGCTATTTAGGCAATCAGGAGGAGTAGGTCTATTCTTAGAGACATAGGAGGTAGTCTTGGTACAGATTTCTTGAGATTTTAACAGCATGGCTAAGATCACTTTCTTTTTTGTTCTCTAAAGACGCAAAAGCATGTAAATTACATTGAAAAAGATATCCAAGGCATAGGCCTACCACCAAAGATTGACTTAAAAACTGCAGTCGATCATATCTTCCAAAATCGGAAATCTCTGCTGAGACGTACAGACAATCACAACAACATGACAAGGCAAGGCAAGGCAAGGCAAGGCAAGGCAAATTCTTTTATTCGAGGATAATGAATAAGCACTCGTATGCTTTTTTACATCCAGTCCCCGCCCTTTTCAGGGATAACATCAAAATAAAAGATAACCTCTAACTAAATAACAACAACAATAATGGTCCAAATACCAAGAGCAAGAAACCATACCAAATATCAAACAGGCAAGAAATTAGACGGAGAGACAGAGATTCACTCCTTCGCCGCCATAGCGTTCACACCTCTGGAAGTCTCCTCTGGAAGTCTCGACGTTTTCGTCGCTACAGCTTTTAATCGGCACCAATGCCGACACCGCCCCAGCATCCCCAAGAAGGCAGCCAAGCCCTCGGCCTACCCTAAGTATCCAGGGGGGATCTATGACTCTGTCGCTTAAACTATTGTTTCTTCTCACAACCTTGTCACCAGCTGGTGATGACAGACAGACAGCATGTCTGTCGGCAGCTTTTGTTTTGTTCTGCTATTCACTAGGTCTAGTGATTGAAACCAAACCCTACCTTGCGCAATAGCCTTTCAACAAACACTTCCAGACCTAGGTTATTCATTCGTTTTCAGGTGAGTGGGTCGGGAGATAGCGCACCTGTTTTGAAAGGTGTTGAACTATAGCCACGCGCTGTGCTGCCCCTAATTAGCACAGCTGTTTGAAAAGTCGTCCACCCTTCTCATCTCAATCGTCTTCCCAGCTGTCGCCAGTGCCGTCTGATTTCCATTTCCATTTCCATAGCGGGGCCGTGGGAGTGAGAGGAAAGTTAGTTCAATTGTTTACTTATTAAGTGGCCAACAGGGGTGGACTATAACAGACTATGCTACCTGTTGTGCTATAAGATCTGTTGCGGGTGCAAACAATACCCTCGAGATAAGACTACCCGTCGTGAAGTTGAGACAGACCCCCAGCCAATCTGAACAATACATCTGAAACATTCCTTTAACACTCTCAACCTTTACGACCGTCGCCATGGCAAGCCATGATGTACTTGTCAGATAATTCCGCTCCTGGCAGAAGTTCGTTTTAATTACACCTTGAAAGCATGTCAACCAGTCATTGTCCAAGCTTGGCCTACTCCCCCCCCCCCCCCCCAACAGGTGGTGAGGATATCAGTTGGGACCTCTTGTTGTCCTGGCGAGTTATTTTCTTTCGTTCCCAGTACACACACACACACACACACACACACACACACACACACTTAAACACACAGTACTCTCTGTCTGTGTGTCTGTCTGTCTGCCTGTGTGTGTGTGTCTAACATCTCTCTCATAGTATGTTTACTGGTCTGTTTTGATAAAGATGTAACCTGAAGATGCTCTCTCTCTCTCTCTCTCTCTCTCTCTCTCTCTCTCTCTCTCTCTCTCTCTCTCTCTCTCTCTCTCTCTCTCCTTTCCATCTTCCACCTTCAAATAAAGAAATATGCTATCCTACACTTATTATGGAGAGGAGTGTTTGGTTCTTATGTTGGATTGAAATTGTATTCTTACCATTTAAATATAGAGGTGCTTGTATGTAGTTTTTTGTGTTTAAAGGGGTTTTATGTTGGTTTTTTTTTTTACGTGTGCGTTCCCCCCCCCCCCCCCTTTTATGCCTACTTTGCTTGTTTTCCCCCTCACACACACACACACACATACACACACACACACTCACAGATATATATATATATATATATATATATATATATATATATATATATATATATATATATATATTAGTCTAGTTTTGGGACTTACTTATCCATATACTTGAACACGATCTGAAAATGTTATACTTAGGTTCCACTATCATGTCGATTGTGATTGTTGTTGATTTTCTGGGTTGTGTGCTTTTTTCTTCTTTAGTTTTTCTTCTCAACAAGATGCCTCAACTCGCTGCCTGTCCTGAAACCAGCCAGCCCCCCGCATACCATTCCGGCACTCCCTTCTTGCAGTACCGGAGACTAACATTCCCGCACTAGATAGGCCTAGCTAAGAGAATACATGGTCTCGGTGGCTCTTGGTGTGCTGCTCCAAATTGTAATAACTCCCGAGGAAAGGGTTACCGGCTATTTTCTTTTCGGGAAGATGAAGAAAGGTAAATAAGTTTAATTATATTAAACACACGGTGCAGAATTATATATATGGTAGACTCTACAAGTTTGTTTCCTTCCCTACTTCAAAATCAGTTGAGACAGATTTTCTGTGATCAAATCTACGTTAATTTGAATATGTTATTGTTGTGGAAAATAAATGTTTCTGTAGAAACGATATGTTGACATATATTGCTTACCTTAAGGAAAGAGAGAATCTTGAAACTTTAAAACTTTAATTAAGGGAAAAGAATAAGCACACAATGGCTTTTTTACATCCAGCCCTCAATCAAAGAAAATCATAACAATGAAAACAAATTAACAGCAAATTTATGAAAACACACACAAAAAAGAAAAATAACATAAACAACTGTTGCAACAGCATAGAAATGCATGTCAAAATGGAGATCTTGTATAAAAAATTAAAAAAAAGAAATGAAGGAAATGAGCACATAGGAAAAAAAATCAGAGAGAAAAATTGAAGGGGAAAAAAAAGAAAAAAAAAGAATATATATATATATATATATATATATATATATATATATATATATATATATATATATATATATTATAGCGTACACAATTTATACTGAGAGAGAGAGAGGGAACTCGAACTCGAAATTTTAATGAGGGTAATTGGATAAGCCAGAGGCTTCTTTACACCAGGTTCTCATGGGGTCAAAATGAAAAAAAAATCAATGAATTAATAAAGAAGTGAATGTAAGATACCAAGGAGACCAATCATTCATCTTGCCGTTCAATAATTGATAAATCAGGAAATCCATGAAAAACATGCATAAGTGAATCAATCAAACGAATAAACAAGACCAATCAAACAGAAACAACTACCCTCCCTAACACCCCCTCTTGTAAACAAACAATTCTCCCCCAAAAGTCAAGATAATACACACACACACACACACACACACACACACACACACACACACACACACACACACACACACACGACACACAAAAACACACTCGCACACATACACGCACACACGCGCACGCGAGCACGCACAAACGAATCATCCTGGATACATATTCATACACATGTACATTCTCTCCCATACAATGCGATATGCTCATAGCATAAACATCAAAATAGCATTAGATCCATGGCGTATACATTCCAGAACGTATCATTATTACTGACATATCTTTATACAGACAGAATTAATAGCTGGACAATACAAATTCTACAAAATCACACACACACACACACACACACACACACACACACACACACATACACACACACGCGCGCGCGCGCACACATGCACATACACACACACGCTCCCACATTCAAACATTTACTCAAACACAATAAGCTTTAGTGAACACAAAAGCACACACACATACTCAAACACACACACGCACACACACACATACATATTCAACACACACACACACACACACACACACACACACACACACACACACACACACACACACACACATTATTTACTGAGTCTCTCTCTCTTTTCTCTCTCTCTCTCTCTCTCTCTCTCTCTCTCTTTGTCTGTCTGTCTGTCTGTCTGTTTGTCTGTCTGTACACATTTCATAGTAATGTACATGACAACTGTCATAATGCATGCAGAGTACAAGTGCTACAGTGACTGAGTTAGGCTATTGCTTCCCACAGCCGGGCCGTGTTTACA
Organism: Stramonita haemastoma; assembly: GCA_030674155.1. Classification (NCBI taxonomy): domain Eukaryota; kingdom Metazoa; phylum Mollusca; class Gastropoda; order Neogastropoda; family Muricidae; genus Stramonita; species Stramonita haemastoma. Next base: position 7,734,205 of record CM060328.1, on the reverse strand, counting down.
TCAGAGAAGCAAGGAGTGGCCGCGAGCGGGCGAAGCTTGGTGTCACTCTCCTATAGTGCTAGGCGGGCCAGTTGGGCATCTTGTTGAGTATCTTTGTCCTAGGCCTACTGTGTAAAACAATTGCCTTTTTTTCACCACCACCCCTCTTCAGTCAGCCAACCTCCCTGCCTTTGTTTCTTCTTCTTCTTCTTCTTCTTCTTCTTCTTCTTCTTCTTCTTCTTCCTCCTCCTCCTCCTCCTCTTCTTCTTCTTCTTCTTCTTCTTCTTCTTCTTCTAAAACAAAGACATGTAATGTTTTCTTGTTTGCTCCTTATTTGCGTCTTTTTATCAAAATCATTTGTTGGTTGATTGCTTACCTCAGTTCTGTGCGTGCTTTTTGCCATTAATTTTATCATTGTCTTCATGTAGTTCTTTTTTCTCTCTCTTTTTTTTTTTTTTTAGTCTTCATAATTTTATCTTCATGCTGATTGTTTTTGTTTGGTAGTTGTTGTTTTTTAAAATTTAGTCAGAGGTTGTTGTTTATATCATGTTAGCCCTGATGAGGGTGGGGACTGGATGTAAAAAAAAAAAGCACATTCATTAACCTCGAAACAAAAGAATTTGATATGATTTGATTTGATCTCATTCTTCTGCTTCTCCTCCTCCTCCTTCTCCTCCTTCTCGTTTCTCCTTCCTTTTCTCCTCCTCCTCCACCTTCTAATCTACTTCTTCTCCTTCTCCTCCTCCTCCTTCTTCTCCTTCCCCCTCTCCTTTAACAGCAACTGTTGTTGTCCTCACATGAGTGAAAATGTATTGCATTTCTATTAAGCACCTGACATATCAGGCCCAGTGCATAGGCTAGATCTGACTCTGGCATTGGAGGGAATTGTTATCTTTTCAGTCTTTCTGGAAAAAAGGCAGGAGAATGGACTAGAAAGACAGAAAACAGACAAGAAGAAGGAAAAAAAAAAAAAAAAAAGACAAGGAGGAGGCCATGGGAAGAAAAAGAACAAGGCAGTAACAAAGAGAGGGATAGAAAATCGGGAGTTCCTTGCATAGTCTTGCAATTTTGTAAATTTGGTCATGTATTCCCAACTTACTTACTTACTTACTTACTACTCCTTCGAAAAAGCAAAACAGATTTTAACCTGTGCGTGAGATATTTTGCATGTGCGATGTTTTTGCATGTGCGCGTTTTTGCATGTGCACGTTTTTGCATGTGCGCGTTCGCACATGAGGCCTCAGTTTATACTATGCTAGTCTTATCTGAATTTGACCTTGAGTATACACACGTGTACATCTCCACCTCAGCCCAGATGCTGGTTATATTCATAGCAGGAACTGACCACCCACACTTGGACTGAGGTCTCATGAAGTTGAGCAATTGTAACATCCCGAGATGCTGAAGTAGAAGAACTTGCCGAAGCGTGGGACCTCCGACTTTCTGGCTTCTGACTACAGTCCTGATATCGGAGAAATCTGGAAAGGACTATAATTACACTGAAACTAAACTTTAAAAAAACACACAAAAAAACTTGGACTGGGTGAAAGGAAGGGGCGCACTACATTTAGCACTCTTGACTTAAGGGTGTTGAATTTATGTGCTGTGTACTTAGCTAGCCTACATTTTTTGAACAACAAGACCCTAGATTTTTGTTTTTAAAAAATGCATGTTGTTATTGTTTTTTTACGCAAGCACGTGATTAGTCTCTTTAGTTTAAAAGAAAAAAACCTTAGCCACCCTCTTTGTCAAAGGGTTAAGATGGGCCCTGCATTGTCCAAAAAAACATCGTTTTCAGTGGCCTAGTAGTCTAGTCAATATTAATTTGCCAAAAAAAAAAAAAAAAAAAGTGCCGAGAAAGGAACTAATATCAATATAAAATGCTTTTGCAATGATTGGATCGAAAAGTAGCTAACTATTAACATATCCAAAAAGTAGGGCGATCTAAGTGTCGGAGGGTCACTTTTAAAAAAAAAGATTTTATGACGTCATCCAATTTGGATTTTACCATATTTTTTAAACAGTTTGTAATCTGGTCTTGTGGCATATTGTTAATCAAAATTGATGTCATACCATTACGTCATCGCAATAAACACCCCCTGTGGAAAGCAAAGCCGAAATATTGGGGAACTATATATGCCGGTTGTTTTACTTTTGCTATGTGTTTTACTTATATATATATATATATATATTATTATATATATATATATATATATATATATATATATATATATATATATATATATATATAAACTCTAAACAGTGACTATTTGTCTTCATGCCAGGAGCTCTGGCCATGTACATGAAAGTTAAGCGCGCTTTCAAGTAAAACAAAACAATGCACACAGAGAGCCGATTTTGAGAAAAGTGGTAGGAACTGACCCCACACTTGTGGACAGTTGTTTTGATGCTGTCTGGTCAAATATGCACATCAGCGCAGTACGTACCATGTATCTCGTAAAAATAATTAAGCAGTCACTTTAAGTGTGTGTTTGAATAAAATAAAAAAAAGTCATTGATGCTAAACAAAATAAGAATCAGTAGCACAAGGGCTTTGGTACATGTGCCAAGGTCCTTTTTCTTGCCGCCAAGGGGCCTTTGTCCGTCAGAACTGGGTGGAGCGTTGCCAAATAAGGGAGGATGCCGCTTCGCCAGAAGCAGGCCAGCTGTAGCAAACATCAGTCTCAGAGTGTGAAATATCGTTTTTAGTTTGTTTATTGATTTTCGGCATTTACGACACCTACTTTTTCCTTTTTTTTTTTTTTTTTTTAAAAATCTGTTATGATATTTTTATCTACCCATTGCACCAAGTTTGAAAACTATTACAATTAGCCTAGTTCTTTGCGAAATGCAAGGATTGACTACGCTATAGGCCTATTTTAAGTAGGCCTACTCCCGACAGGCTTCCACGTAGGCCTATGCACGGAGCACCTCCCTCGGGGCAAAGGAAATTATAATTTGCCCCCTAGGGCTATTCCAAGAGTTGTCTTTCCTTCCCGCCCAGCGCGTGTTTTCAAGCGCCAGTAGGTTGTTTCGATTATTTTGTTATTGTTTACAAAACTCATTTGCTGTGATGTCTTGTGATCCTAAACGACGAAGAAAGAGGCCTGTAAAACGAATGTATTATGGAAATAGAGGGTCAAAACAAGCGAAAAACGACGTCAAGTTGACGCAGTTTACAAAAATCAGGCATGATTGCCAACACTACAGATTGGGCTGATAGGCCTAGGCCTATGTGTTTTACTCGACAACATGAGCAGGGTTCGCGCTAGGATTTTTTAAAACCGGTACTGGGAGTTGACATTTCAGAGATATCTTGACCAACTCCCCAAAATCGGTCCCCAGAAAATAATATTCGGTACGTACTGTGAACAAAACGAAACTATTCAGTGAGGGGGTGGGGGAGGGGGGGATTGTTCGGCAGCAAAACTAAATCTAAATTGAACGAAAATCTCTCAGACTTTGACTGCCGTGCTGCTGCCACTCGCTTCTTGGGCACGAAGCCACGCAGGAAATAGGATTTTTTTCTAGCGCCTGTGCCATTGTCCGTGTCAGTCTGTTGTTTTGCATGGCATCATTCGTGAGGCTTATATTCTTCTTTCTTGTTTCTATGCTTAGCGCTCATCTAGATCTTCGTTCAATTTAGACTTAGTTTTCGACTCTTCTCTCTCAAAGCAACCCGCAAATTCTTTTGTAAGTGCAGGCCATCCTGTGGGGTGGGAACAGATGACATTTACAAAACTGCATACACATGGGGACTGGATGTAAAAAAGCACAGGAGTGCTTATTCCATTATCCTCGATATAAAACATTAAAAGAATAATTTTTAAAGAAATGTAGGCCCCATTTACTCATTGTGAATGGAAGTTACTGTCATGCCGAGAAGAGCGCGAAGCTCTATTCTTTCACAGTAAAGCTTGCTGTTCTGCGTGCTAGGCTAATCATGCTGGCGCCAAAGATGTTCGTGGGAAGGGGTGGTGGTAGGAAGGGGTAGGTGCATAAGCACAGTACAGGCGCATGACAGACTGTCAGAAAATGTCACTTCAGACTTTTTTTTTTGAGACGGAAATCTAATCGGTCACAGGCAAACAGAATCGGTACGGCGTACCGGCTGCTTCGAAAATTTTCGGTATTCCCTGTTTACAATCGGTAAAATACCGACAATTACCAGTTATTGCAAACCCTGATGAGTACATCTGCTTTAGAATGGTATTGGAAACCCCCAGTGTCACACCCACTTGACGAGGTAAAACTGCTAAATCCATACCATATTGTGAAAGTTAGATGAATGCAATGAAGATGATGAAAGTAGTAATGAACTAATTTGATTCAGTGGGAGAAAATGATGTTCAAGGTGTTTGGGGGGGGGAGGGGGGGGGTTCAGGTTGATTGATATCCATTGGCAATCAAAACATCACTTCACAACTTGCATGCAGTTTTTGTCATCACAGTTTACAGCTGACACAAGTAAGGAGGGCAGGGTTAGGAAGTGAAATAGCTTTTCACTGTAAAGTCTGAAGCCCAGTACAGGTAATGCTTGTGATATTGACAAAGTTCATTCTCTTCATGCTGTAAATTTGAAAATAAACTCAGTTAAAATCTTGCAGACAGGAAAAAAGAATTAATAATGGGTGGCACTGCACTTGTGGCAATGCAGACTGAATTTTACACAGAGAAATCTGCTGTGACAAATTGGTATAAAATAAATAAAATAAAATAAATTGTAGGCAGTGTATCTGTAAATTCTGGGTCAGATTGCATGCTGGATATATTTAAAATGCATTTTATAATTAATATAATTTTATATATATATATATATATATATATATATATATATATATATATAACTTTTAAAATTCATTTTATTGTTACAAAAGCGTATTTGCATGACAGGCATTAGCATTGAGAGTAAGCGTTAACTATTTGCAGTCATTTGTACATGAGTGCATACCAATATTGTAAGTGATAATCTATACAACGTTCAAGTACCCTCATTCATATAATATGCATATAATGCCTACAAACACACACACACACACACACTCACACTCACACACACACCCTACATACGTACATATACAATTACATGAATACATACATGCATAAATACATACAATGCACCACCTACATACCATGCCCTATAAACCATACAACAGGAAAATGTTACAGTTGCTTTTTTCCCTTTTCCACTTACAGTAAGACTTGTTTATGAGATCTCCTCAAGATTTGGGCATCTTTTTTCTTTCCTTGTTCCCTTTTTTTGGTTATTATTTTTTTTTTTTTTTACAAAGTTGTATGTTATTGGATTATCTATGTTTTATGTGACTAGAAATAATGCTTTATAATGACTCCATTCCATTTCAAATTTCATAAGGTTATTTGCAATTTGTGCATTATACTGCTCGGTTTTAAACCTATTATGTAGCTGTGTTCGAAAACTAGAAAATTTTGGTGTTTGACCATCAAGTTTGCTTCTGTAGATGTGTAACTTTGCAAGCAGCAGTATCAAATCGAAGGTCTTATCTGTTTTTATGCGTTGGTCTACCCCAAAAATGACTAAGTTATGGGAAAAAGTTATGTTACAAGCATTTGTGCATCGTTCTTTACATACATTTTCTAAGCTTGTCCAAAAGGCTCTAATATGTTTACAGTCCCATAAAAAAGTGTTCTATTGAGTCTCTGGCCTCATTACACAAAGTACAAAATGTTGTATTCACTAAACCCATAGCGTTCAACACCACATTTGTAGCAATGATGCGATGAATTATTCTCATCTGTAGCCATTTTAGTTTTACATCATTGATTTTATGTATTTTAACAAAAATGTCATTCCAATTAAAGTTTTCATGTAGTTTTCCTGTCCACTTTGCGCAACAGTTTGGAAGTTGTTTGTTTGATACTGAATATTCATAGTACTTTTTTGTCCCCATATTGCCACTATCAATGATCCGCAGTACCGTGGGTGCCTTTTGATTATAACTTAGGTTGTCACTAATTGGAATGCCATTTTTCTTATGTACTGTTTAATCGAAGAAATCTACCCCTGGAAAGTAAGAAAGTCTATAGATCTGCCAAAAATGGCACTGAAATCTTCATATTTGATAAATTCACCATTTTCATTGAAAAAGTGCTTAATGGCGTATACACCTCTGTATTAAATTAGTGTTTGATTACTGTTATATTTTCATTGTAAAAGATTGGTTCATCAAGCATTTCTTGTGCATTTGAAGGGTTAATGCAACCAGAGAAAATTCTATAAGCTTTAAATGTATGTGTCCAGAATGGGTTGATATTGGAGAATTTGGCTGTAATGGCTAATCCATAGCTTTCTAAATTGGTGAGAAGTGGATACATTTTTTTCTGCAATACTTATCCATTTATGATTTATGCTTCTGAATTTATTTTTTTTTATCCATGTAAGTTTCAGAGCACAAATAAATTTTCTTGTATCAGGTATGTTTATCCCTCTTTGGGTAACAGGTTTAATAGCTGTCTTTCTACCTATTCTATCCTGCTTATTGCTCCATACAAACTGGAAACAGTTTTTATAGACTTTTTATGAAATAGTCAGGTGGATCTGGTAATGATATCCACAGGTGAATTAGTTTTGATAAGATAAGGGATTTTAAAATGGCAATTCTTCCAAGTGGAGCAGGGTTCGCGCTAGGATTTTTAAAAACGGGTACTGCGAGTTGCCATTTCAGAGATATCTTGACCAACTCCCCCAAAATTAGTCCCCAGAAAATAAAATCCGGTACGTACTGTGAACAAAACGAAACTATTCAGTGAGGGGCTCGGGGAGGGAGGGATTGATTGGCAGCAAAACTAAATCTAAATTGAACGCAAATCTCTCAGACTTTGACTGCCCTGCTGCTGCCACTGGCTTCTTGGGCACGAAGCCACGCAGGAAATAGGATTTTTTTCTAGCGCCTGTGTCACTGTCTGTGTCAGTGTTGTTTTGTATGGCATCATTCTTGTGACTTATATTCTTCTTTCTTGTTTCTATGCTTAGCGTTAATCTAGATCTTTCGTTCAATTCAGATTTAGTTTTCGACTCTTCTCTCTCAAAGCAACATGCAAATTCATAGTCAAAGACCCTCTGCTTTTTGCTTTTCGTAAGAGCAGGCCATCGTGTGCTGGTGGGAACAGATGACATTTACAAAACTGCATACACATGGGGACTGGATGTAAAAAAAAAAGCACAGGAGTGCTTATTCCATTATTCTCAATATAAATTAAAAGAATAAAGAGTAAATCTAGGCCCCATTTACTTATTGTGAATGGAAGTTACTGTCATGCCGAGAAGAGCGCGAAGCTCTATTCTTTCACAGTAAAGCTTGCTGTTCTGCGTGCTAGGCTAATGAGGCTGGCGCCAAAGATGTTTGTTGGAAGGGGTGGTGGTAGGAAGGGGTAGGTGTGTAAGCACAGTACAGGCGCATGACAGACTGTCAGAAAATATCACTTCAGACTTTTTTTTGAGACGGAAATCTAATCGGTCACAGGCAAACAGAATCGGTACGCGGTACCGGCTGCTTCGAAAATTTTCGGTATTCCCTGTTTACAATCGGTAAAATACCGACAATTACCGGTTAACGCGAACCCTGTGGAGTAATAACTCTTTGTAACCAAACCTTAAATAGCTTTTTGATTTCAGAAAATTTATCATTATAGTTCATAGTTTCATATCCTTCTAGATTTGAAGTGAACCAGATACCCAGAATCTTGAATTTTGGAGGATTCCATGTCATTTATAGATGGGGACAAAACACCTTACTTGATTCTTTTTTTATTACCGAGCCATATTACTTGAATTTTGTCACTATTCATTCTAAGACCTGAAATTTGGCCAAACTTCTCTAGAATATGTATAGATTGTTTGAATGATATCTTATCTCCTGTGTTTAACAATTATCATCTGCATATTGGGAAGTTATATGTTCTGTCCCTCCAATGTATATACCTTTAATTGATGTATCTTCCTTTATCATTATAGCTAAGATCTCAGAACAACGAATAAATAAGTAGGGTGATATTGGGTCACACTGCCTGCATCCTCTTTCAATTCTAAACCATTGTCAGCTGTTACCATTTAAAAGGACTGTTGATTTTATATCTGTATAAAATGTCTTGATCCATTGATGGATACTGTTTCCAAAACCATACGCCTTCATGACTTTGAACATAAAGTCCCAGCTTAAGGAGTCGAATGCTTTTTCAAAGTCAACACTAAGCAATAATCCAGACTGATTTTTTTATCTAGGTAATCATATCATAAATTAGCCTAACATTATTTCCAATGTATCTATTTGCCATAAAACCTGATTGATCTTCACTGATGAGTTTGGGCAAAATTCTTTTGATTGGGTTTGCAATACATGATGTAGAACCTATTTTATAAACTACATTGAGAAGGGTTATTGGACGCCAGTTTTTAATATATTCTTTAGATTTATCCCCTTTTGGAAGACAAATAACTAGTCCTTCCTTCTGTGTCGCTGATAGTTCACCATCTTGGTAACTTTCATTAAGAGCTCTTACTATAAAATGACCTATTTCTTTAAAAAAAAACTTGAAAAATTCCACTGTGAAGCCGTCTATTCCCGGACTTTTTCCATTTTTCATGTTTTTTTGTGCACATCCTGCTTCTTCAATAGTAATTGTACCACCTAATTGCTGTTGTTGTTCTTTATGTATTTGGGGTAGGTTTTTAACCACCTGTTTAATATCACATTGTTCAATGTTTCTCCTTTTGTATAGATTCTCGTAAAATGCTGTAACTTCTTTTTCAATATCTTTCTCACTTTTAATACTTGCACCATCTTCCATTAATAATTTTGATATATGTTTACTGATATAATTTCTTTTTGTCTAGGTTACAAAAATATTTGGATATCTTTTCACCATCAGCAATCCATCATGCTTTGGATCTCAGCAACACCCCCTCCATTGTTTTATTACGTATTTCTTCCAATTCTTAATTTTTTTCTCTAATTTGTAGTATTTCATTTTCTCTTTTATGCTCTAGCTTTTCTAATTGTTCGATGTCATTTATCAATTTAATTTCATTTTCTCTTGTTTTTTTCTTCTTCATTACAGTATATCCTGTTGTTTTAGCTCTAATTTTCATCAACAAAAAGTCTAAAAAGATTTTATCTGAGACGGATAGCTGAACTTAAGCTTTGGGAATCTTCTCCATTACTGATTTGTCATATTTTTTGTCTGCGTGCTCTTTTATTACATTTGAAATTTCTCTACTTATTTCTTCCACATACTGTCTATCTCTTAGAAGGGAAGAGTTAAACTTCCAAAAACTTTTCTGATTTTTACTTTTCCCAAATTTTAAAGCGAGCTTTATCATTGAGTGGTCAGAACAGTATCCAGAAAGTATATCTGTGTTTTCAAAATACCAGATAAGGTATTCAGACAAAAGAAAGAAGTCAAGGCGACCTTGCTTCAGTGGAGGAGTTTTTCGCCATGTATAATTATAAATATATTTGTGTTGTCTGACATATATCACTGGCCATAATGTTCAGCAATATACATCATATGTTTGAGCACGGGATCAGTTTTTCACCTGAAAGGACTTTCACTTTCAGGAGAATACCAGTGCAGCTTTAGGGGAAATTAAGGGGAAAAAACTCATTCAAAGAAACACTTTTGCAGAAACGAGACTCGAAGCCCTCAATTACCATCACTGCTGTCAGGTCATGAGTTCCAGGGACTAAGCTCCCCCCCCCCCCCACCTCCCCCCCCCTCCCCCACACACTCCTCAAGTTTTGATTCTCTGTAGGAAGGAAAGCTGGAGATTATTTTTTTAAAAAATGCTTCACCTGTATTGGGGGTGCTGTGTGCTGATACTTTGATAGGCATACAGCCACCATTACCCAGTGGTGGGTAATAATGATATGGAAGGAAGGCTTCTCAGATGTCTGGTTACCCTGTAGTGTTTTATCCTGAGGGAAAAGGTTAATTTCATTTTGATTTTGACATCTGTCAACACTAGTCTAATTATTTGTTGGATTATACACCGTACCAATGTGATTATTTTCAAAGTGTTAAAAGCACTGTAACAGAACTTTACCAACTGATGCAATATATATATATATATATATATATATATATATATATATATATATATATATATATATATATATCATTGAATAGTTACAAATATTACATAATATAAATTTATAGAGGAAAAAGTAGTGAGGAAAGACAAGTACTAGTCTAATTATTTGTTTGATAAATTTATACAGTTATCAGTGTAAAATTTACATTGTGTTTCATTGTCACCAATGTAAAATCAGATAGTGTTTAACAGAACTTACAATAAACTTTATTGTGTTTAATAGATACCAGTGTCAAATTACATAGTGTTTAACTGATACCATTGTAATTTCATAGTGTTTTTAAACAGTTACCATTGTAATTTTGCATATTAAATTGTTTTTAGACAGTTAACAGTGTAAGATATTAAATAGTTTTTACACAGTTACCATTGTAACTACCTTTTAATATATATATATATATATATATATATATATATATATATATATATATATATATATATATATATATATATATATACACATACAGGGTTCGCGCTAGGATGTTTTAAAACCGGTACTGCGAGTTGCCATTTCAGAGATATCTTGACCAACTCCCCCAAAATCGGTCCCAGAAAATAAAATCCCGTAGGTACTGTGAACAAAACGAAACTATTCAGTGAGGGGGTGGGGGAGGGGGGGATTGTTCGGCAGCAAAACTAAATCTAAATTGAACGCAAATCTCGCAGACTTTGACTGCCGTGCTGCTGCCACTCGCTTCTTGGGCACGAAGCCACGCAGGAAATAGGATTTTTTTTCTAGCGCCTGTGCCACTGTCCTGTCAGTCTGTTGTTTTGCATGGCATAATTCGTGAGACTTATATTCTTCTTTCTTGTTTCTATGCTTAGCGCTCATCTAGATCTTTCGTTCAATTTAGATTTAGTTTAGACTCTTCTCTCTCAAAGCAACGCGCAAATTCATAGTCAAAGACCCTCTGCTTTTCGTAAGAGCGTGTAAGAGCGTGTGCAGGTGGGAACAGATGACATTTACAAAACTGCATACACATGGGGACTGGATGTAAAAAAGTACAGGAGTGCTTATTCCTTTATCCTCGATATAAAATATTAAAAGAATAAAGATTAAGTAAATCTAGGCCCCATTTACTCATTGTGAATGGAAGTTACTGTCATGCCGAGAAGAGCACGAAGCTCTATTCTTTCACAGTAAAGCTTGCTGTTCTGCGTGCTAGGCTAATAATGCTGGCGCCCAAGATGTTTGTGGGAAGGGGTGGTAGGAAGGGGTAGGTACGTAAGCACAGTACAGGCGCATGACAGACTGTCAGAAAATGTCACTTCAGACTTTTTTTTTTTGAGACGGAAATCTAATCGGTCACAGGCAAACAGAATCGGTACGCGGTACCGGCTGCTTTGAAAATTTTTGGTATTCCCTGTTTACAATCGGTAAAATACCGACAATTACCGGTTACCGCGAACCCTGATATATATATATATATATATTATATATATATATATATATATATATATATATATATATATATATATATATATACATATATATATATATATATATATATTAGTATATGAAATCTGACATTGTAAATGTTTTTCTTTTCTTTGAATTTGATGCAGTTGAAACTGCCATATCATGGCCTTAGTATGGGTTGGAGCAAAACAAAGGAAAAAATAGTGATACTGATATAAACTTTTTAAAGATTTAAGTTTAGAACACCCTAATCAAGCACATTTAGAATAAAAAGGATTTTTTTTTCTTAAAATAAAAGGTTCTTTGTAACTGAACATATTTGAAAGAGGAGTGCAATGGAAATGTGTGTTATGTCTTGGATGTAGTTAACACTCTGTTGTGTGTGCAGATAAATGTCCAAAGCATACAGGTGAGGATGAGGTCAGCTGTCCGAGAAGACCTCGAACGGCGCTGGGATGTTATTTAACGTAAGTATAATTTTCTTGCTTTTTGAGAGAGAGCAGAGAGGGGGGAGGGGTGGAGGAGGG
>CM060328.1:7717193-7722050 GCA_030674155.1 Stramonita haemastoma | reverse complement strand
ACTAGTCATTGATTTTCTGATTGCCTTCTTTCCTACTGCCCTCTCTAAATTGTTTTTTTCTGAAGTGCTTTTGCTTGCTGGTCCATTTCATGTGCTATTAGTTTCTCTTTCTCTGTGAACTTTCTACCCTTGTGTTTGTTTTTCTACACAGGGTGTTTATGCTATGGTTTGTTATTGCTGTTTCTGTTGATATGCTGATAATATATAGTGTCTGCCAACCTTCCAGGCAGTCAGACAGAGATATTCAAGATTCTAGTTCTGAAAAGGTTATTGATAACAGGGTGACAAGGTTAGAATCTGAGGAAGTCAGGAAGTATGTGCCTTTTATCAGAAGTTTGATGAACATGCATTGTCAGGTTGTTATCAGCAATTTTTGTGCCAGTTTTTGCAGACTTATCTGACAGTGTTTTGTTTAACTCTTTACACTGATTCTCAAAACTCTGAGCTTCTTCTTTCAAAACAAAGTGCCACCTACCCCAAAAAAAGAAAGAAAAGAAAGTAAAAAGTCCTCAAACTAAACAAAACAACCCCTAAACCATGGAAGAATCCCAATAAAACAGTAACTCTTGAAAAACAAAAAAACTAATACCAAATCAAAAGGGGAAAAAAGCTAAAACAACAACCCCTTGAATTGCTTCTCCCCTCTGCTTATTCTTCTGTTTGCAGATTAATCTCCCCTTTTCATGCTTCCTGCCTTTCATCTGACATTTTCCATCTTATCACTCCACTCTCTGAATTTCATGCTAAAAGTACTTTTCTATTTTAAAAACAAATGTCCATTTTTGTAAGTAAGCATACAATGCACTTTTGAGCAAAAACTGGGCGCTGATGGTTCAAATACTGAGTACATCCTATAACCTAAACTGCACACTAGTTTATACAAATGCTGCAAATTTTGGAGCTATATGCAATTCAGAAAAAAAAGTACTTAAAGATTTTCTCATGGTAAATGAGGCTTGTGATGCTTGCAGTGCATGCTTGTGCAAATACAGGGCACTGGTGGTTCAAATACTGAATACATTCAGTAACCCAAACTGAACACTAGTTTATACAATTGATGTGATTTTTGGTGCAAATAAACGAAAAGCGTTGCAAAGATCTTCAAGGTAAATTAGGCTTGTACCTAAACAAAATTCTTGCTGTCTAGACAAAACACACAGGCTTATGTACACATCCGGAGTTCAAAATAAAAAAGAAGAAAAAAAAGAGCAAGAAAGCAACACCGAGCATCGTGCACAGGGGAAATTGATTGTACTCTTTTGTCTGCAGCGGAGGCAGAAAACTATCCTACCCAGTGGCTTGGCTAATGGGGTGAGAGTCAGGGGGTGAACTAAGGAACCTGACCTTTGGCCAGACACGCTAGAGTGACAACTTATGAGCGGTGTAACTGACACGGTCCTGATGGACTTTTTATGTAGCCCTCATTGTTTATGGCTCCACCTGTCCTTATCTTTATTCCCCCTGTGTGTGTGTGTGTGTGTATGTGTGTGTGTGTGTGTGTGTGTGTGTGTGTGTGTGTGTGTGTGTGCGTGCGTACGTGCGTGCGTGCGTGCGTGTGTGTGTGTGTGTGTGTGTGTGTGTGTGTGTGTTCGTGGTAGGTTCTTCTATGTTTTTTTGTGGTTTCTTTGACTTTTGTTTCTGATGTATCTCTGTCTTTAATATCTTTCTGTGTTTTCATATCTCTTTGTCTGCTTTTCTTGTTTCTTCCAAAGTATCCATGTCTATATATCTGTTGATTTGTTGCCCACTGTATCTTTTTCTTTCTGTTTCCATTCTTTCTTCTTTTTTTCTGTCTATCTTTTCCACTCCTTATTTTTCCGTTCTTGTTTTCTCTTTTTATTTGTTCCTTCTTTTTTGTTATTATCTTTTTGTCTCTCTTTCTTTTCGTCTTTCTTTCTTTCCTGCTTGCTTGCTTTCTTTCTCTTTTTTTCTTTCTTTCTTTCTTGCTTTCTTTCTTTCTTGCTTGATTTCATTCTTTCTTTCTTTCTTTCTTTCTGCGAGTTGTTATTTTTAGAGTGTTTTCTTTGCTTAGCTTCAGCTATAATTTTTTTGCACATGCAATGTAAAAGGTTGTTAAACGTTTTTTTTTTTATCCCACTTAAGAGAGTTAATGGACACTTGTTTTCCACCTTTTATGTATCACTGATATTTGAAGAACTATTTGCAGCTGTGTATACACTTATAAAACTTGTTTAGCTTGGCATGATATTTCCATTTGTTTTTGCTTTTTTACCTCCATTCTACATACTTTAACTCAAAGTGTTTTTAATTTCAGAACATTATTGCTTGATGTGTAAACTGCGTTTCTACTTCATGTTTTACTTTTTTTTCCCCTTTTATTCTTTTTTACCCCTGCAGCTTTATTTTCTAAAGTAACATTTTCAGCTATCTATGAAAATCTGATTTTCATAGCCTTTACAAATGTGCGTGGAATATTTCCTGTAAGGGTGTAATTAATTCATTTTGCAACACTATGTATCTATTTCCCATATTATGTACGTTTTCAGGCTGAGTCTGTTAACTCTGTTTCTTATTACTACGTCATTATCATTTCACCAGTCTGTATGCTTACAAATCCTTAAATTCTTTTTCTAACTAAAGGTCTTTCACTGTTATAGAGATATTTCAGTTCTAATCATTCCATGCAGTCTAACCCAAATAAAACAAACAAAGCAACAAAGTAAACAAACAAAACAAACAAATAAACAAACTAAGATAAACAAACAAATGAAACAAATTCAACAATAGCAAAAATGGATAAAACTTAGAGAACACAAACAAAAAAGCAAGAACAACCATACATTTTTACCTTTTTTCCACTATTTTTTCAATCAAACACTCTTGTATTTTCTTTTCATGGAGTGCAGTATTCTCTACCCCCTCTTTCTTTTCCTTCTGTTCACCTAATTTATTTCTTCGTTTTGCTTCCCTATATAAACAAAACCACAAAAAAGCACCTAGTATCATTGCCCAATGCTTGTCAGGTGTTTGATATAGCACAACACATTTTATACAACAAGAACTGCTGTCCAAGGGTTCAAAGAAGAAGCAAAAGAGAAGGGAGTAAACTTACCATACTCTCCTTTCTGCCGTGGGGCCAGAGAAAATTCATACCCAGTGACTTGGCTAATGAGGTGAGGGTCAGGGGTGGGGGACTAAGGAACCTGACATTGGGTGGATATGCTGTAGTGACCTTTAATGAGAGGTCTAGCTGACAGATGGACTTTGGATGTAGGGGTCAGTGTTTATGTCTTCACCTGTTACTGTCTTTTGTTCTTGTGTGTCTGTATCTGTGTGTACGTTCTTTTCTTGTGTGTCTGTCTCTATGACCTACTTTTTCGTTTTGTTTCTATCTCTTCCTCTGCCTCTTTTGCATGGTAATATATTTATCAGTCTCTCTGACTGTCTTGGTTCACTAAGGCACTGTATGGCTATGTATTGCTTTCATTGCTGCATCTATGTCTGTCTTTCTGTCTGTCTACATGTCTGTCTCTCTGTCTCTCTGTCCGTCTTTCTTTTTCTTTTTTCTTTTGATTTCATTCTAAATTATACAGAATAACTATTTAACCGTTTGTTTTTTTTTACTCCAGTCATTCGGATGAGACTCGAAACCGAGGCCCCGTGTGCGAATGCACGCAGAACATCTTGCGCACACGTTAAAACCCCGTTCCAACTTTTGGAAGAGTAGGCCATCGTGTGCCGGTAGGAGCGGATTACAAAATTATAACAAACCAGCATGCACACAGGTGTCGTGTTTAGACACCATCCCTGAGGAAAAATCGGGGAGTTGGAGTCCCAGAGCGGCTCGGGGCTGTAGGTATATGGCAACGTTCTGGTGGCTCCTGCGACGGTACTGGAACCATTCGTATCGGTCAATGCCCTTCCAATGGATCATTCCAGTGCCGTGGAGAGAGAGGGGGGGGGTCTGCTGCATGGGTAACAGCTTGCCCTCCATACATACTTGCCCAGGCTTTGCGCTCTAAAGACCAGAGCGCAACTCCATAGTCTTCCGAGACTGATGAGTGCCTACTATTACTACTCTAGTATCTCAGATTCTTTATGTCTGTAGGTGTGTATGCAAACAAACAAAACAGAACAAACACAATACAAAAATCAAGCACAAAAAAAAAATCAGTAAAAGCAGCAGCAACTGAAGCCAAATTAAAAGTAAAAAAAAGAACAGCAAACCTATAGATCTATGCATCTTTTACCTTTCACTTTTTGAAACAAAGATTTTACATTTTCTCTTCATTTTTGTTCATGAATCCCCCCACCCTTTCCTCCTTTCTGTTTTTTTCTCTTACTCTTAGTTACGAGTCCATCTCAATATATTATAGTGTTTTGTTAGGAAATATGTAGCTTTGAAATTTACATAACGGTAATTTACGACACTGTGCACGCTTATGCAAAGGCACGGCCCTAATGGTCAAACATTTGGAACAGCTTGTAACCAAAACAACCATTTTTTTCACATCACTGTTGATGAAAAAAAAGTCAAGCACAACAGGCTTTTGCATTTGAATTATTAGTCTTTAAAAAAGATCCTTTACAACACGCTCTGGGTAAAAAAACTACAACTAGTAGCACTACAGATTGCTTGTCAGGCACTAAACAGCAGCACCATATATTTTTGCTCATAAGGCAGACAACGATAGTTGCTGTTTGAGCGTTCTGCGATGACGACGACGATGACGACGATGACGAGAAGAAGAAGAAGAAGAAGAAGAAGAAGAAGAAGAAGAAGAAGAAGAAGAAGAAGAAGAAGACACAGAAGAAGAAGAAGAAGAAGAAGAAGAGAAGAAGAAGAAGAAGAAGAAGAAGAAGAAGAAGAAGAAGAAGAAGAAAGAAGAAGAAAGA
>CM060328.1:7687193-7714693 GCA_030674155.1 Stramonita haemastoma | reverse complement strand
CCGGTGGGAATATATGACAACAAAATTGAAAAAAAAAACCCAGCATACACGCTGGTGTTGTGTTTAGACACCATCCCTGAGGAACAATCGGAGAGTTGGAGTCCCCAGGGCGGTTCGGGGCTGTATGTGTATATGACACCATTTTTGTGGCTCCTGCAACAGCACTGGAACCTTTTGTATCGTCGAGTGTATTTCCAATGGACCATTCCAGTGATGTGGAGATAGGGAAAGTTGCTGGCTGGGTAACAGCTTGTCCTCCATATTTACTTACTCAGGCTTTATGCTCTAGAGCCTAGAGCGCAACTCCATAGTCTTCTGAGACTGACAAATGCTTGCATGATGTAAGGCCATACTCTGCACTGCTTCTGAATTACTCTGGTGGCTTTCTATGGTGTCTGTTTTCATGTAGCATATTCAGGACACTGCATGCTGAGTGCTCTTCTGAAAACAAGCAGGGCAAGTTACAGAAGCAGATGGGGGGAAATGTACACCCTGTGTGCCTGTTGAGTGTCATTTGGTCGCTGTGATGAGTCCCTTCTGACCGTTTAGACTGAACGCTATGGCACCACCTCACTAGAAGCGTGAAACAGGAGAAGAGGGTGTAAAAGATAAGACCTCTGTGAGAACAGAGCAACAGAGACCTTTGCATCCAAGATGGTTTTTGGGTTCACGATAAAACAGTCAATGATAGTGAAATAATGATATTGGATACCATTGGATCAGAGATGATTCTTACGAAACCACATAACGAACAATGAACAAAATTCAATAATAGTAAAGCAATAATTTTAGGCAACATTGGATGAGAGATAATTCTTACTTTACCACATAACGAACAATAATGAGAAAGCAATATTTTTGATAATCATCAGGGAACTCCGGCAAGGCTAGGTGGCTATGTGGGTTGGTGTTTCAACGTTGATGTTTTTCATAAGACATCCCCACATCACCTGTGAGCTTTAGAGATAAAGAGACCCGCACTGTTAGTCAAAATAGCATTCCAGAATGGTGGTAATGATGATGATGATGATGATGATGATGATGATGATGATGATGATGATGATGATGATGATGACGATGCTGCTGCTGCTGCTGCTGCTGCTGCTGCTGCTGCTGCTGCTGCTGCTGCTGCTGCTGCTGATGATGATGATGGTGATGAAAAGGAGGAGGAGGAGGAGGAAGACGACGACGACGACGACGACGACGAGGACGAGGAGGAGGAGGAGGAGAAGGAGGAGGAGGAGGAGGAGGATACAGTGCGGATTATCATTCATCACATTTATCCCATAGTACACTCATCATGGGTTCAGAGCCCACCAGAAGTCTGAAATAAAAAAAAACAAACTTTTCGTTCATAAGGAACCGAACCATCGACCTTCCAACCAGGAGCTCTCTGCACATAAAGATGGCTGGTGAACCATTCCTGTTTCTGCTCGGTATACTACTGATAGTCCCGAACTCAGTCATCGATTTGTTAATGACCTTTTTTCCCCCTGTCTGCGTTCCACCGGTTGCTTTACTGAAGTGCTTTTGCTTGCTGTCCCCTTTTGATGTGCTATTCATTTCTCTTTGGCTGTGAGCTTCCTTCACTTACTTCTCTGCAGTGTTTGTGCTGTGGTGCGTTATTGATACGTCTGTCTACATATAGGCTTATTTTCATGCATTTTTCTGCCAATTTGCCACGTAGCCAGACACAGTGATCGAAGTCATTAGTTTTGCTAGAGAGATGTTAAAGCAAAACAAATAAACAGTTATCAAGAACGTTTATAACACATTGACCGAGTGTTAGTTTCTGCGATACAAGAAGAGAGAAGCAATTTTCATACAAAGATTGCTCTCTGAGGTTTTACATGAAGAAATATTTGGTCTTATCTTGTCAATAAAATATCTCATTGTCATTACTCTTGGAGCCATTTTTAACCTGATCTTTTTGAATAGTTTTGAAATAATTCATTTTCTTTGACGATCAAATCCTAAAACGCGTACTTCTTCCGGCCACAGAGTGCCTTAGAGAGTAAAAACCAGTCACACTTACCAAACACAATTCAAATAAAACTAAAATAAAGAATAAAAATGGTACAATAACAGCTTAACTGAGAGAAGACGCCTACAACAATTTCATAAACAACTAATATCATATCAACAAATGATCAAACATACATACTACAAAGAAAAGAAGGAAACACTTAACCGCTAAATAAAAAATATTGTTTTTCTTCAAATTACTTCATGCTGTCTGAAACAACTTTAAAAAATGCGGGTAAGACACATTATAATCTTTACTTTTAAATCTTCAAATATTTCAGTGTCTGTTTATCCGTATGCTTCTTCAGCCACATTAATTTTTACTAAGTGCAGGAAGACAAAACAGGCAGACAAACATACTGACAGATAATTATGATCGAAACATTATTGTATGAAATAGAAGCAAAACTTATTGCAGAGAGAAAAAAAAGCATTCATAATTTCAAAACGATTTATGACCCTTCTCCTCCATTGCCGTTACAAATGGCAAAAGCACAAACGCCATTTGCAAAACGTCTGGTCGGAAAAATAGGCACAGAAAAAGCAATAAACATGTGAACAAGCAATAAATAACATTTTCGATAAAATAGGAACCATTGAAGCCAACACATTGACAGGGTATGCACTTTCTCTAACTCAATGGAAAAAAGTTGAAGGAATAAGATGTATTGGCATTTCCCACATTTTCCGGTTATGACAGGGTTAATTAAAGTTACGTCCCTTTGACACTTCGGGAGCAGAGAGTAACACAACCTTGTGTCCTTTCTGATGGCATCACGGAAGCGGAAACAGGAAGAACTGAAAATCAAACTATTTTTATCTCTAAGAAAAACAACAGCAATAAAATACAAAAAAACCCCCAAGGCATGTAATTTAGACTGGAGAAAAGTAAAATATATTTTCTTGATTTGTATGAAGTTATTGGGATTTTTTTTTCAAATTGACATTTTGTCTTTCTACGATTGTGTATCTTCTAATTGACCCAGTGTATCTGTGTGTATTTGTTTCCGTCTACTTTTGTCTGTCTTCTTCTTCTCTCTCTCTGGTGTGTGTGTGTGTGTGTGTGTGTGTGTGTGTGTGTGTGTGTGTGTGTATGCATGTGTGTGTGCATGCATGTGTGTGTGTGTGTGCGCGCACGCGCGCGCGCCTGTGTGTTCCCTTCTTTTTGTGTGGATGCCTCCATTCTTATAAGTGTGTGTACCTCCCCCCCTCCTCTGTCTCCCTTTCTTTTGTGTGTGTATCTCTTTGCCAGAAGGACACTAGTGCCACTGTAGCCGAGGAGTTATGACCTTCTGATTTCAATCCTGTTGGTCCATGAAGTCATGGGTTTGAATCTATTCAGCGGCATCTCCTCATTTAAAAAAAGGAGGGATGTTTAAAGTCAATCAGTTCACTTAACGTGCAGACCGGCCAGCCAATGCCTCTCTTCCCTTTGTCATAGAGCTGAATATCAAATACACACATGAATAATCCTGCAAATCGTGTCAATGTCTGGTTGTGGGATACGGAAATAGAAACATTTTTGGCACGAATTGTCTACAAAAACTGAGCTGCTCTGAAGTTGACATATGTAGGCTGAAGCCAGCAGGCAGACCAACTACACAGGAGAAGACCAGGCAGCACTAAGCATCTCACCTACATGTCCCATAACCTATGTGGTCGTAGGGGAGCGAGCATCAGAGACCTCAGCTTCTCTAGGGGCCAGCATATTGAGGGCGGCGTCCATCTCCTCTCCCTCGCTGCTTTACCTTCGCTGACCCTAAAGAGGGCAGGTAGCCATTTACAGCTGGGTGAACTGGGGTAGGTGGGGGGGATGCAAACGGTCACCCATCCAACTGGTAACTACGCTCGACACTGCTTAATTTTAACTTGGGGACAGCGAGTGTTCTGACCATTTAGCTACTCCGCCCCCATCCCACCTAACATGGAAAAAATGCACAGAAGAGGAAGAGGACTCTTGTGGTTAAAATCTTTATTTATAAGCAATTGATCAGCGTTTTAATATGCTTTTCTTTGCTTTCTCTTTGTCTTGAATACTCATTCTAATAGAGAATGCAGCCTGTTACGAATACTATCATAATGATGACAATGTGCGGTTTAATAGAATGCTATTATTGTTATTACTATTATTATTATTATTATTATTATTATTATTATTAGTAGTAGTAGTAGTAGTAGTAGTAGTAGTAGTAGTAGTAGTAGTAGTAGTAGTAGTAGTAGCAGTAGTATCATCATCATCATCATCATCATCATCATCATCATAATGATAATAACAATCATCATTATATACTAGAGTGTGTGTGTGTGTGTGTGAGAGAGAGAGAGAGAGAGGAGAGAGAGAGAGAGAGAGAGAGAGAGAGAGAGAGAGAGAGAGAGAGAGAGAGAGAGAGAGAGAGAGAGAGAGAGAGAGAGAGAGAGAGAGAGAGAGAGAGAGAGAGAGGACAGACAGACAGACAGACAGACAGACAGACAGACAGACAGACAGACAGACAGACAGACAGACAGACAGACAGACAGACAGACAGACAGACAGACAGACAGACAGACAGACAGAGACGGAGTATGCATGTTTGTCCTAGCTCCAGCCATTTCACTTTAAAGCGGCTATGCTTTCCAAATATGATCTATAACAATACTGCTAAACATTATCTCTTCTACCGATCATTTTTGTCTCAAGCACAGTGTTCCTTTCTCTCATGTATGGAAAATTTATCTTCATCATTCCTCTTAATTACCTTTACCCTCGCTGCTTTCTCCCTGTCACTTTCCCCAGGCAGAGTTTGGAATTACCCATCATCGCAATTCGTATGCATGAAGGTCAATATGTCATGCAGGTTTATGCAAATGCCAGGCACTTGGGGGTCAAGTATTCAGTAGTGCACTCACTTAAAAGCATGAAGAAGACTGTATTTAGTACTCTTGCTTTAGTTTTGGGGTAAGAGTTTCCCAGAACTAAGAGGCTTCTCTCATTAGTAGAGAGTGTTCATGCATGTCTCAGTATGTAGTTTCGGCTGCGGATAGAGGAAAGTGCAAAACTGATGAGCCCCTATGGGTGATACCATGCAGCCATGATCTACATCATCCTATTTTTATTGTTTGTTAAAAAGGTCCAAATAATCTCATAGTGACAGCTACATAAAGGAATGATACAGGTCTTGATACATTCCAATCCAAATAATAGTTAATTGCCAAAACAATAATCTTAAAGAGCTGACCCGGGTCCAAATCTCGTTAAAAAGGATTTTTCCTGTGGAGTTAATATGAGTGCCGACTCCACTCCCTCCAAAAGGCCTTCGGAGAAGGCTACAAACCGGGGTCCCGTGTGCAAACGCACGCAGAACTCTTGCGCACATTTTAAAACCCGTTCCACTATTTGGCAGAGTAGGCTGTTATGTACCGGTGGAAACAAATGGTACAATTTACAAAACTGCATACACAAGGGGACTGGATGTTTAAAAAAAACACACGAGTGCTTATTCCGTTGTCCTTGAAATAAAAAAATGAATACAATGAAATAGACAAATAAAACAGAACACAAAAAGTAGCAAAAAAGTAATTGTTAACAAACAAAAACATGAATATAAACAACAAAAAGGGAACGTTAACACTTTTGATGGCCAGCTCATTACATGATTTTTCTTCTCTGTTTTTGAAGAAACTATCATGGTGGTGAGCAGTCAAACACCCACATGGGACAGTGAAAGAAGACAATAAAGAAGAAATAGAAAAAAAACCCACATCACTTAATGAGACAAAGGAGGATGACTATGAAAAAGAGAGAATTGTCAGATCCCTAAGACATCAGAGGATTAAGATTTACAAAATAGGTGAGGAAGGATTTTAAAAAACCTGATCAACATCAACGTGCAGTGTGCTATGGAGCGCAGAAAGAGTTTTTGGTGTATATCTTTGTATTAATGTGCGTATCTATGTCAGGATTTCCCCTGAAAATGGCCTTTCTAAAGGCTTTCCCTTTTACATCTAGACAAGCAAGAGGAGAAGATATCATTATCTGCCAGTATCACCATGGTCCCCATACATCACCCAGCTGTCACCCTGCAGACCTCAACTCACTGCCCTCTTAGGCCAGGTTTCAAGGAACTGACCTTTCATGTCAGGGGTCACTGTCTTGTTCAAAGCACGGTCAACAGAATGTCAGTAATTGGAAGGTGTCATTTTGCTAACATGGCTTTTGATAACAAGAGAGAGAAAACAGCAGAGGTGTAAGCTGAGGAGGTAAAAGGGAAGGAAGGAAGGAGAGTGGAAAATGGGGTGACACAAAAGAGGGTATCACCAATGTCGAAATGCTGCTGGCCTTAATTGGTCACACACACGCAAAAATCTCAGCACTGGTGAACTTCAGAGCTATAGGAATATAACAAACAAAGAAGAAAATAAAGAAGAGACAAAAATCATATAAGTGCGATATCATAGAAATAAGAAAACTAGGTAAAGAATGAACTTTTTAAAAAACTTATTTTTACTGACCTAAATCAACTAAATCAATGTCTGCTGCCCTATGGAGCATTGAAAAAAATATGTTGTATATTTTTTACATAAGTGTGCATATACATGCCAGCATATATTTTGTAAGCATGTATATTCATTTTCATTTACAACACTATGTTAAGGTAACCAGAAACCCTACCAGAATTACCAGAGGTGGTATCATGATTTTAACAATGTCCAAGCATTTAGCTGCATTACACAAAATACACCAGGAACTGTCCAGCAAAATGGGTTTTCTAAACACTCTCCCTTTTTACAGCTAAAAGGGGGAAGAGGAGAAGCTGTCATTATCTGTCAGCATCACAGAGGTTTGCATCTAGCAGCCAGATGTCAGCCTGCACTCTTCACTGCCCTCTGGCCAGGCTCTGAGGCTCTGACCTGTCCTGACAGGAGTCATTGTCTTGTCCACAGGACGGTCAGCAGAACCTCAGTAATTGAAGGGTGTCACTTTGCTAACATGGCTTTTGGTAACTAGAGAGAGAGAAGACGGTAGAGGAGGAAGCTGAGAGAGAGGAGATACGAGGAAGGAAGGGAGGAAGGAAGGAAGGAAGGAAGGAAGGAAGGAAGGAAGGAAGGAAGGAAGGAAGGGAGGACGGAAGGGAGGAAGGAAGGGAGGAAGGAAGGAAGGAAGGAAGGAAGGAAGGGAGGAAGGAAAGAAGGAAGGAAGGGAGGAAGGAAGGAAGGAAGGAGGGAGGGAGGGAAGGAAGGAAGGAAGGGAGGGAGGGAGGGAGGGAGGGAGAAAAGAAGGAAGGAAGGAAGGAAGGAAGGAAAGAAGGAAGGAAGGAAGGAAGGAAGGAAGGGAGACGGGAAATGTAGAGAATTACAAGAGGATCACAATTAAGAGCAGGCGGAAGACCAGGGGGTCAAAGAGAGGGCAGAAGAGTACAAAGGACAAAGAAGAAATAAAGGGGAAAAATGAGAGAGAGAGAGAGAGAGAGAGAGACTGAAGACTGAAGACTGAAGACTGAAGACTGAAGACTGAAATGATTTAATGACGTAAGCCTACAGCTCTTATCAAAGCACCAAAAATCGCCCCCCCCCCCCTTCCCTACACACAAAAATGCACAAACACACCACACACACCCATTACGACATAAATCTAGGCATACATCACATAGCCTACTGCAATAACTATGATCTCGCTGGCAGTATATGAATGGAAGAGGCCACCAACCCAATTCTTCATAACATAATATTGTATCTGCTAAGGTCTTCAATCAAAAATATTAATTTGACATTATCAACCATAGTCTTTATACAACTGCAGCCATATAATGCTTTTACTGTATGGTAACATCTGCGTTTCAAACCATGATAGATGTATCTAGCAACATTATATAAATGTTCGGTGTCACTTAAAATGCCCAAGGATTGCTTTCCAAATTTCTTCTCATTGACAAATGACAAATATTTCTGTCTCAAATCCTCCGTAGCTTTACACATAAACAAAAAATGTACCTCATCTTCCAATCGACACTTACACATAGGACAGGACAGGTTCGGGATGAGGTCATTTGTGAAACGTTGCTTATGAATATTGATGTCAGATATACCAAGCCTGAAACGAATCAAAGAGTCTCGAATCTTTTTGTTTTTTATACAGTCGAAATATGGTTCAATAGATAAATCTGTTTTAAACAATCTATACACAGAATATCTGCCACGCTCCATGATTCGCTCATGGCATCCTTGCTTCCAGCAATCAGACAAACGTTCTTTATACACACGTAGAAACCATTTCACATGTTCCACCCCTTGATTTAGCCAAACAAAACCAAATCCAAAGATACACAAATTCTTTTCAACATCTGAGACCCAGTTGCCCTTGCGATTATCGTTAATATTAAGGAGCATGTTGTAGGCCTTTCGTGGCAGTCTTTCATTTTCCATTCTAGTGAGACGGATCCAGAATCGAATTGTACTTACTTTTGCATCTATCCATATAGGTTGTCTACCAGTTTCACTATAGACCATGTTATTAGGTGTTTTAGACGAAACATTCAGTAGCTTTTTAAGCATAAACAAATGTACTGTTTCGATACAGCGTTCGTTTTTGTTCCCCATAGCTCAGACCCATAAAGAAGCATAGGTTTTATTTGGGAGTCAAATAATTTGAACACAATAGGTGGTGTAATTTCACCTAGGGCCCACATACTTTTAAAAATTTCAATGACTCCTGCCTTACCTTTTGCAATTTGTTTATTTAGTGAATGTGAAAAGGACAGTCGAGTACTAAGCCATATCCCCAGGTAGTTATATGCGTTAACAATTTTCATTTCTTTGTTCTTGTATAACCATCTTTCCCGGCTGGCAATGTAGCCACCATTTCTGAAGACAACAATATTTGACTTTTCTAGATTTACTGTGAGTTCAAGTTTATCTGCATTATCTGCTAGCAAGTTCAACTGATGTTGGAGACCTACAGGTGTAAATGAAATGAGTGCAACGTCATCTGCAAACAGTAAGATGATTAGTTCATAAACATCTGGAAACATCTGGGCACCGTGCTTTCCCTTGTTAAGAACATCCTCAGCTAATTCGTTTATAAGTAGTGAAAATAGTAAAGGGCTGGTTATTTCCCCTTGCTTTAGGCCCTTCTGCGAATACAGAAAATCAGTCACACCTTCACCATTACTACACCTGATACGATATTTCACAATCTGGTACATGCTCTGGATTGCATAAAACATTCTACCACTGAGACCATGTTTTAGGAGAATAGGCCAAAGCTTTGCATGCGAAATGAAGTCAAATGCTTT
Organism: Stramonita haemastoma; assembly: GCA_030674155.1. Classification (NCBI taxonomy): domain Eukaryota; kingdom Metazoa; phylum Mollusca; class Gastropoda; order Neogastropoda; family Muricidae; genus Stramonita; species Stramonita haemastoma. Next base: position 7,705,400 of record CM060328.1, on the reverse strand, counting down.
TTTAAAATCAATAAAAGCAACATACAGCTTTTTGTTCTGTGCAAGGAATTTTTGGATAACTGCAAAAAGAGTAAATACATGATCGATTGTAGAGTGGTCCTTTCTAAAACCTGCTTGTTCTTCCCCTATACTTTCATTCTCTTTTATCCATGTAACCAGGCGCTTGTTAAGTACATAGGTGTACAACTTACTACATATATTTAAAAGGGATATTCCCCGATAATTATTTGGTTCATTTATGTTTCCCTTTTTATGGAGTGGCTGAATAATTGCTTCTGTCCACAAATTAGGAAACTGCCCAGTAACAAAGGCTTGATTAAATACAGTGGTTAGAAAAGGTGCTATGGCCTCAGCAGAGTAAATGAACACTTCTGGAATCAGAGTGTCCGGACCACCAGCTTTATTACATTTTAAATGCCTAATAGCCGCCAAAACCTCATCAGCCTCAATCACTCTATTCAACTGTAAATTAAAATCTGCACTCTGGTCACATCCATCCTGCATTATTTGTTTGCTTTGAGGGCTGCCTGTTGTTGCATCCGATACTGTTGCAAAATGCTTCAGCCAATCTTCTTTAGATATGATATTTCTTTTCTTATTTCTTTTTGAAGAAATTGACTTTAAAGTAGACCAGAAAGTTTTGGGATCATGCATACTATTCATTATCTTATTTTTCATATCATTTTTGTAGGCCTCAGATTTTCTTCTTAGCAACTCTTTATACTCTTTTCTCTTTACAAGATAGTCATTTTTATTTCCATCACAATAAATTGTTCTATACTTTCTAAGTGATTGTTTAGTGATTATCTTAGCCTTTCTGCATTCTTTGTCAAACCATTTCTGTTTTGGTCTCTGGTCAGTAATTATAACTTTCTTTTGCATGCAAGATGAAGCTTCTACCATAACTGATGTAAACATACTTACTGCTTCATTGATACTAGAACTGACAAACGTTGCCGCTAGCGCAAGCTTATCTTTACATTTTAAAATGTTCTGTTTAAATATATCAAATTTCCCAATATCCCATACAAGCTTCTCTATAACAATGTTTTGGGTGCTTGGAGAATGAGAAACAGGAACATTCCTGCTCCTAATGTTACATGTTATTGGCATATGTAGTGAGTAAATCTGTTCTCCAACATTCATGTTCATTGCCAAATCAAAAATCGCACGTGATATAATGAAATAATCTATTACGCTACTGCCCATGCTAGAAATAAATGTATAATGACCTTGTTCGTCCCCTTGACAATTACCATTAAGAAAACACAGTTCATAAAAAGAGCATAAATCTAACAGCCTTCTACCAAAATCGTTCTCTCCCTGATCTTGGGAATTTCTGTATTGTACTGTATCTAGATTATCTTTCCATTGTTTGGAAGTATAAAAAGACTGCTTTTCGATTGGCTGATTGTTTGCCGTTCTGGCATTAAAATCGCCAGAAATAATAAATGCAGCATCCTGATTGTGCTCAATAATCTGGAGCAGGCATGACTCAAGAATTTCAATACCATCATTAAAGTCAGTAACTGTATAGTAAGGTGAGTTTATAGGTGGCAAATACAAAAACACAAGAAAAATGTTATGGTCACTTTCACACAATTTTTTTTAAAGTTTTAGAATAATAATATTGTTACTATTAAACTCAACTCTTTCAACAAAGTTTTGAAAGGCCTTTTTAACCAAAACTATTACACCACCAGACTTTCTGCCTAAGTTTCCTACCTTAGTTGCAGGCGAAACATACATTACAAAATTTGAAAATACATTTGTTGTAACATCGGAAATAAATGTTTCCACGAGACATACAAAGTCGAACTTATTTACATATTGAATAAAATCAGCATCATTAAGCTTTGAGGCGAGTCCTCCAATATTATAAGACAAAAAAGAAATGGAAGCTACTTCAGCACGCATTGGGCCTTGACCTCCATCCTATCTTTTAGCTCCTGCAGCAGTAGTCTTTCTTGTGACATTGGTCAGATTTCTTTTTGTTCTTTTACCAACTTTTTTCGCACTTGTGTTTGCTTTGGGCGCTAGCCAGGACTGGATACCAGGTTGCTTGTAAGTACAAGCACGTTGACAACGCATCTGTCTTGGTGAAAAGGTAGTTGCCATGGCATTCAGTGTTGATGTGGCTACGTCAGGGCTTTTGTTCCTTGATGGCTGGCAGACTGGGTCCGGAGCATTTTCAGCTGGCTCAGGCACCTCACCCTCTGTGTCTCTGGTCGAGGGCACGCATCTGACTGCTTCACTGTATGTGTTGTTCCCTGGACATACTGGTAATTGCGTTCTGGCTGGCTCGTGTGCGTAGTCAGCTTGGACATCAGATGGCTGAGATCCTGGCGTTGTCTTTTCTTGTGTGGGCCTTTCCATCATAAGCACTGGATTAGTGACAGAAAAGGTACGGTCACTGGGGAACGCAGAGAATGGTGGCGTTTGATCAGGCAAAGTCTGTTTATCCCGTAGACAATGGCTAGTTGTGGGGTCTTCCTTGCGCTGGTCCAGATCTGAGGAGGCACTGCTGTGGGGCTGTTGCTGGCTGGTCAAAGTCCTTCTTTGTAGCTGGTCTTGTCCTATGCAAGCATGCTCCCACAACTGGTCCTTTTCCAGTGAGTCCACCTCTGTGGACCGGTCCATTGCTGTTTTCTCTTGCAGTTGCTGCTGAGATGGTTCAGTCCAAGGCGGGTCTAGTAGTACACTTTCCATGTGCTGCTCCCTTTCATGCTCATCATGGGGTTGGCTCTGTGTCCGACACGTACCATCAGGGCCCTGATTTGTGTTCACGGTGCTGTAAGACCCGGTTGTCATTGTCCCTGTCTGGAGTTGGCTCTGGGTTGGAAAGTTGATCTGGGGTTGATGCCTTTTCTGACTGGAACCTTCTCTTTCTTGGTTCATTCCTAGCCCAAGTTGGCATTGATTCTGGTCTAGAAAACTGCCTTCTTTGGGTTGAGATTTCCTTGATGCCATGTAGTGATGACGCTGGGGCTGATATTGGTCTGGAGGGATACATTTCATTGTCTGGCTCCTTTTGGGCTTGGGCATGGGAAAACTGCGACCTGAAAATGCATCCTTCTGGGGTAGGCTTTGCTTCAAACTGGCATCAGGATGTCTTTGGTCTGAAGAAACAACCTCACTGGGCTGGAGTTCACCTGGCATAGCATGTGTCTGGTTTTGTCCCATCAGAACATCTTTCATAAGTTGCCCTCTTCTCTGTTTGGTGTGGGTCTGCTTCTGGTTTGATGGGATGCCCTCACAGGGTCTTCTTCTCCCGTGTCTTCCATGAGGCTGACTCAGTGAGGCACCTTCCCTTGGTAGACTACCTCCATGACTGGAGTGTAAAAAGTCCTGGTCTTGCAAAACACTGTCCTGGAACCCCCACCCCCCTGCCTCAGTTCTGAGGTGGCTTGGACTGGGCAGAACACCCTCCCGTGACTTGTGGCTCCTTGGACTGGGCAGAACACCCTCCCATGACTTGTGGCTCCTTGGACTGGGCAGAACACCCTCCCGTGACTTGTGGCTCCTTGGACTGGGCAGAACACCCTCCTGTGACTTGTGGCTCCTTGGACTGGGCAGAACACCCTCCCGTGACTTGGGCTCCTTGGACTGGGCAGAACACCCTCCTGTGACTTGTGGCTCCTTGGACTGGGCAGAACACCCTCCTGTGACTTGTGGCTCCTTGGACTGGGCAGAACACCCTCCCGTGACTTGTGGCTCCTTGGACTGGGCAGAACACCCTCCTGTGACTTGTGGCTCCTTGGACTGGGCAGAACACCCTCCCGTGACTTGTGGCTCCTTGGACTGGGCAGAACACCCTCCCGTGACTTGTGGCTCCTTGGACTGGGCAGAACACCCTCCTGTGACTTGTGGCTCCTTGGACTGGGCAGAACACCCTCCCGTGACTTGCGGCTCCTTGGACTGGACACCGGCAGGCTCCACTTTGATGTGTCACTCTTTTGGGACCAACCTCCTCCTTGTCTGGCTTGAAGCTTTCTCTGGTACATCAGGGCGCCCTCTCTAGACTGGCTACACCCTGGTTCGGATTGGGGACAGTATTCTTCTGGCTGGCTTCTCCCTGGTCTGGCCTCAAGCTGACCTGGTGGAGCATCCTCCAGGGGCTGGTTCCTTCCTGGCCTGGTGAAGGATTGATGTTTTTCTTCTGCAGTACTTTTGGGCAGACTCATTTCAGGTCTGGTGTGTGAATGGCCTATCACACCAGGACAGTTCTCCTGTTGATAGCTTGTAATTGCACCAGCTTGTGTCCAGTACTGACTTGAACAAGCTTGTTTGCTAATATGGCTTCCTCCTGTCCTTCCTCGGCACTGGTGTTGGCTTGTGCCAGTCTTCCCCTTGAGCTGGTTTCCTGATTTGGCTTGGCATTGGGATTGGCTTGGTAGAGTACCTTTCTTGGATTGCTCTTTCTCTGACCCACTGCATTGCTGGTTCTGGCTTTGAGAGGCACTCCTTGACACTTGTTTTTTAGGCATTCTCTCCACAAAGCTACCTGTGGCTTGTCTGGCTTGGGGTTGATGTTTGTTTGCAGTAACACCATTCTGAAGCTGTCTCTCTCCCGGCTTGGGAAGAGATTGGCTCTGGTCTTGGGGGGTCTCCTCCATAGGCTGACTCTTCTCTGTCCCGGCATGTAGACGACCCAAGGAATGATTCTGCTCCAGGTGAACAAGTTCTGGATACCCATTCTCCAAGTCCAGGACACCATGGGGGTGATCTGGTACGGGAATATCCTGGGGTTGGCTATGGTTTGGGTAGACATCTGCCTGGACATGGGTCTTTCTCACTCTGGTCTGTGGATGGCTCATGGGTTGCCTGGTTTGGGGTTGTTTCCACTCTGCATGAGTCTCTTGGCTCTGTTGGCTTGTTTTTGGTTGAGTGCGATACTTGCCGGAGAGAGGGAGAACACCCTTCCCTGGATGTATCTGGTCAGCAGAAACAGCTCCTGTGGGCTGACAAGGGTCTTGGTGGGCAGTCTTCTGACATTGGAAGAAGTCCATATCAGCTGCTGCAAACGGATGGCTTATTTGTTTGAAGGTATGTTCCTGACACTGTCCCTGGCACACGTGGAAATCATTCCCTGCCTGTGGTTGGTTTGTAAGAACACTTGTCTGTGATGGTCTACAGTGTGCACAAGGATTTTCCTGTTGATGCTGTTGATCTGCAAGTCCACTTTCCATGTTGAGATGGGCCCTACCGAGATCAGCACCCATGAGATTCGGATCTAATTCCTGGTCTGATTCCTCTGGCATCTCATCTTCTGCTGTTTTCCACGTCACCATGCTCATCTCTTCAAAATCTGGTTCTGAATAGTTTGAGCCAGTATCACCAGTCTCACTTCCAGTAGAGGCAGCAGAGGCAGAGACTGTGTCATCAGAGAAGCACTCCGTGCTGGATACAGGTTCATACAGTGCACTGAAGGCTCTGTCTTTGAAGTCTGCATTCACTGCAGGGCGTGGAGTCATGGCGGCACTGGTCAGGTCAGGTCTGGTCAGGTCTGCTGGATAGGGGGCACCATTGTCACCCAGAAAACTTTCGACTTCACAATCTATCCTGTGACTCTCTGTGTTGGGGCCCATGGGGTGTCTGCTGCTATACATTCCTTCATGGTGCAGGTTGCTGCTTTTGTCTGTGTTGCTCCTAATGATGGAGTTTGGGGAAACACTTTGTCTGTTCAAGGGTGTTGAAAGGAAATTCCTACCTCGTGCACCATGCGTCGTTTTGAGCTTGCCATTGATGAAATATCCATGAATACCTTGTTTCCGTAGGTCGGCTAGCTGTGCTGACTGCTGTCGTGTGAGGTCGTTTGCCACACGGATTCCATGTGATCTCAGGTTGTCACGCAGGGATCTGTCTTGAAGGATTCCCACTTTGTCCCTCCACTGGGAAAACCGTACTATCAATGGTCGAGGGCCAGTCCGCCCCCCTCCCCTGATTCTGTTTGTTTCTTGGATGTCAGTGGTGGAGAATGGTACTGAAAAATGTCCTGCTTCATTGAGTAAGTCAACTAGTTTCTGCACACACATCTCTTGCGAGTCACTAGGGCCTTCATGTAAGCCTAAGAATTTGAGATTGTTTTTCCTCACTAAAAGCTCAAGGCGATTAACTTCTTCCTTCAAGAAATTAATGTTTTCTGTGAGTGTTTTTTCACGTTGAAGTGCTTTGTTTTGCTCCTGAGTGACACTAGCCAACAGTAGCTCATTTTGCACTAACCTTCGAACAATGTCATGTTGTGTTGGTCCTGGATTTGCTTCGATGTCCCCACATGCCAGGAGAAATCTCACAAGGAACACCATCTCACAGATAGTCACTGTTTGCTTCAAGCTCTCCATCTGAATCAGTGTCACATAAATGTACAGTCTCCTTTGCTTCCGGCCACAAAACACAGCTTGTTTTATCATGCTCAGTCTCAGAGTCACTGCAAGCATCTTCACCCAAGCAAAACTATCTGTGACAGTGGCAGTTTGTCTTTGATAGCTGTTCATCTTTTCAAGTTCCTTCCACCCATCAGCTGCAACTGAGGTTGGCAAAGTGTGTGAGCACAAAGTCAACAGCAGAAAAACAGCAAGACAAGTGCGGGCTAAGCTCACTGGTAAACAAAGCGTAATGCGCATGGGCTTGTGTTGATGGATTGAATATACTATATATACTCTTTCCAGCATGAAGTTATGAAATGTCCAATAAAAAACTAATGTTGTCCTCATGAAAACTGACATCGGCCATGATCAGAAACTGTCACATCGCTGTAGGAACCTATATCAAGTCTTACTTGTGTAATGGCTTAATGATTATGAAATGTCTGACCTTCAATTCTTATAGCATTATATTTACAGAGAGAGACACCATCAGACTTCTTCAGATGACAGTTCGGACGAGCGAGAGAGAGAGAGGAGAGAGAGAGAGAGAGAGAGAGAGAGAGAGAGAGAGAGAGAGAGAGAGAGAGAGAGAGAGAGAGAGAGAGAGAGAGAGAGAGAGAGGAGAGAGAGGAGAGAGAGAAGAGAGAGAGAGAGAGAGAGAGAGGAGAGGGAGAGAGAGAGAGAGAGATGAGAGAAGAGAGAGAGAGAGAGGGGGAGAGAGAGAGAGAGAGAGAGAGAGAGAGAGAGAGAGAGAGAGAGAGAGAGAGAGAGAGAGAGAGAGAGAGAGAGAGAGAGAGAGAGAGAGAGGAGAGAGAGAAGGGAGAGCGAGCGAGAGCGAGAGAGAGAGAGAGAGAGAGAGAGAGAGAGAGAGAGAGAGAGAGAGATGCTGTTAAAAAGAAAAAAAGATGCAGTGAATTTTTCTAATATTACTCAATAATGAACACAACATGAGAAAATTGAAAGCTGATAAAATTAACAAAGGTTCTTTGTTGGAAAGATGTCTTTTCTAGTTATCTTCATTGCCTACCCCAGGTTCACCATATACTCATTTTTATTATAAGGATTTTATTCCACTTCTCCTTCCACTCCATTCCTCTCCACTCCACTCTATTCGCTTCCATTCATTTCACTCCACTCCACCCACCCTACTCCTTTCTACTCCACTCTACTCCATCATACTCCATTCTACCATAAGAGATATGCGACATACAACATGACACAACACTATGACACAAAACAGGAAAACGATACAACAGCACAACGCGATACAATACACTGAATAACAATAGAACAGCATAAGAGCAGGCAGAGAGAGTTCGGAAGCAGAATGTATTCAATCTCTGCCTACTAGTCAATACAGGCTTTATCCACGGAGGCGACTGGACGTGTTAAGACCATGATGAAATGCTGGGTGTTGCGAGAGTTTCTTTTGAATGCGTCACAGGTGGTTTAGGCAGAATTATAGTGACATATGGGATGCACTCTACGTCTTCTGATCTACAACGATACTGATATCAGTTGTTTTTAAAGACAATTTTGTGAGTGACAGATGAAGATTATTCCTGGGGTCCTTTTTCTAGTTGTTTTGGAATTTTTTGCTTTGGTTGTGATTTTTGGGTTTTTGTTTCGTTTTTGTTTGATTGGCTTTCCTTTTGTGGTAGGGAATGAGGGTTTTTTTTTTTTGGGTGGGAGTGGGGGTAGGGGGGGGGGGGAGCGTGTGTTTTTGTTGAGTTTTATGGTTAACATGTTAGGTTGAACGAGTTTGTCTTATGTTAACTGGTTTGGTAATTCCACTTGAAATTTTTGTTTTTTTCAAAATTGTTTTCCCTTCTTTTCTTACCTGTACCATTCCAAACATACACAATATTCTTTTCTTTCTTTCTTTCTTTCTTTTCTTTCTTTCTTTCTTTCTTTCTTTCTTTCTTTCTTTCTTTCTTTCTTTCTTTCTTTTTTGTTGTTGTTGTTGTCTTGTTGTTGTTGTTGTTGTTGTTGTTGTTTTGTTTTCTTTTTTTCTTCTTCTTGTTCTTCTTCTCTTCTTCTTCTTCTTCTTCTTCTTCTTCTTCTTCTTCTTCTTCTTCTTCTTCTTCTTCTTCTTCTCATTGTTATTCCTCCTTTGTTGGCAACAGCGAAGCATAAAAAGCAAACAAATCACACACAGCCAAGGTGTGACAGACAGAGACCAGGCTGTGACCAGTGTCCTCCTTGTTCAGTGTGGCTGCACACAATGGGGCAACAACAATCTGGGAGAGAGCAGAGCACAGTGGGTGAAAGGTGTGCTCTCTCTCTCTCTGTCTCTGTCTCAGTCTGTCTGTCTCTGTGTGTCTGTCTCTCTCTCTGTCTTTCTCTGTCTCTGTCTCTGTCTGTCTGTCTCTTTTCTCTGTCTGTCTGTCTGTCTATGTCTCTATATTTCTCTCTCTCTCCTCTCTCTCTCTCTCTCTCTCTCTCTCTCTCTCTCTCTCTCTCTCTCTCTCTCTCTCTCTCTCTCTCTCTCTCTCTCTTTCTCTCTTTCTCTCTTTCTCTCTCTTTCTCTCTTTCTCTCACTGTCTCTCTGTCTCTTTGAATCTCTGTTTCTCTCTCTGTGGTTGTGTGTGTGTAAAATGTAGCTACATGTGTGTGTGTGTGTGTGTGTGTGTGTGTGTGTGTGTGTGTGTGTGTGTGCGTGTTCGTTTGCTCTTGATTTGACATCTTTTCACCATTAGTGTAATTAGATGAAGGAGACAGACAGGTAAAAACAAAAAAAAAGAAATGCAAACGAAAGTGTGTGACTAAAAGTGTGTGTTTAGTCACTTAAAATGAGTGTGAATGTGTGTGTGTATGTGTGTATTGGTGGTCTAGGTGGTAACGGGCCTTGCCTAGAAAGCAAAAAGTCTGGGTCGGAGTGTGCAGGTGGTTCGCACCCTGTTAGGGCCCAAAACTTCCCCCCCATCCATTAGACCCTGAGTGGTGGTCTGGGCGCTAGTCTTTCAGATGAGACGGTTACACATCACTATTTAGCGCACATTCAAGAACCTAGGGGAACAAGTGGGTTGACTCTGGCAAAATTCTGTAGAAAAAAGCCACTTTGATAGGGAAAAAATACAGTTGCATGCAGGAAAAAGAAAAAAAAATTGGTAGGCGCTGCACTTGTTACAATGCGCTTTCCCCCGGGAAGAGCAGCCCGAATTTCATGCAGAGAAATCTACTGTGATATAAAGTTGTACAAAATACATAAAATACAAAAATGTGTGTTGTGCTGTGTTATATAGGGTAGGATAGTTTAGTGCAGTGTGGTGTAGTGTAGTGTGGTGTGTGTGTTTGTGTGTGTTGGATAGTTGTTGTGGTGATGGTGTTTGCGTGTATGTGTGTTTGTGTGTGTGTGTGTGTGTGTGTGTGTGTGTGTATGTGCGTGTATGTGTATGTGTGTGTATGTGTGTATGTGTGTGTATGTGTGCGTGCGTGCGTGTGTGTGTGCACGCATGTGTGTGTGAGCGTGTGTGTGAGCGTGTGTGTGTGTGTGTCTGTGTGTTTATGTGTGTGTATGTATGTGATGGTTATAACAAGAACAAAACACATTTATTTAAACTTAGATTAAACTTATAGATCTCGATAAGAAAGACACGCAGAACGTAAAACAAAATGGCAAGTCAGAATTGGCCATCATTTTGCAATGGTCTACCATTGCCCTGAATTCTCTCTCAGCGTTAAAGCATTTCTGATCTTTCTTTCTTTGGCAAAGGTCTCTTTTGTGTTATCTCTCTTTCTGTGGACATATAACCTGATGAGATTTTTTGTCTCTAGAATTGGCAAAGAAAATATGGAAGAGATAGTGTGATGTAGCTATGGAAAATGGAATCATAAACTGGTAAAATGACCATATCGTATCAGGTTATATTGCAATGCGTGTAAAAATAATAGCTTTCTGCTGCATTTGCATTGTATCGGATACATGTAGAGTATCTTGCTCTGCTCTAAAGCATTATAAAGTACACATGTACTGTCCTGTACCGTAGTTTAATATAACATCATAATTCCCAGGAGAGGTGATTATTTTTCTATGTAGAGAGCACAGTTGCAATACTTACCACTAGCTTTCCCCATATTTTTGTCTGGTAATGTGATTTTGTTATGCATATGAAAGTAGGATTTTGATACGAAATTCTCTCTATGGGCTTTGTTGGGTGTATTGAGTTTCCTTTGCACAGGTTTCATGTTCATCATTTTATTCAAAGGCGTGTACCCACACAACCACTCGAGGCCAGATGCTCTTGAAAAAAATCCTGGTGTTTTGGGATTAGACATGAGTCACAGAGAGTGTGGAGATTACGGGGCAGTAGGCCATGCAGAAGATGACATTTCTGCTTTCCTTCCTTCCTTCCTTCCTTCCTTTCTTTCTTCTTTCCTTCCCTCCTTCCTTCCTTCCTCCCTTTCTTCTTTCCTTCCCTCCTTCCTTCCTTCCTTTTTTCCTTCCCTCCTTCCTTCCTTCCTTCCTTCCTTCCTTCCTTCCTTCCTTCCTTCCTTCCTTCCTTCCTTCCTTCAGTCATTCATTTATTCATTCATGCATTTATTATTTTTTAAAATCATTCATCGATTCCTCCCTTTTCTCATTTATTTGTTAATTTGTGTCTTCTGTATCTTTTTAATCATTCCCTCATCTATACTTTTAATCATACATTTATGAATTTACTTGTTCATTCATCCATTCATCCATTTATTTATAAATGTATACATTTATTTATTTGTTTATTAATTCCACTCATTAAAGTATACCTAAATATATACTTATTTGCTTTTCAATATTTACAATACGTTTTTTTTTTTTTTTTTTTTTTTTTTTTACTAAATATTCATGTGTAGTTCTAACCAGTTTTTGTCTTTGTTTATCAATATTTACAATTTGTTCTTTATTTACTCAACAACCTTGTATGATTTTAACAGTTAGTTGTTTTTGTCTATCAATATCTATAGACAATTTTTTTATTCACTCAATGATTATGTTTATTTCTAACCATTATTTTTGTTCATCTTAGGTCCTTATTGAATGATTGTGTCTCCTTGAAGTTAGATTGCGGCCGCCTAGACATTTGGAAGGTTAGTTAAAGTTAAAGTCTGTCCCGAGCCATAAGGCTCATCAGGCCGGTGCTTATCCCGGTTTCTGTGGCGTTAAGCGACTGAGAGTCATAGACTCCCCCCTGGATAGGACGCCAGTCTATCGCAGGGTTAACCCCCAACACAAGGTTGGTACCCCTTTTACACCTGGGTGGGGTGAGAAAAATAGCCGTAAAGTGCCTTTTCCAAGGGCACAACGCCATAGCGGAATAGTTGGGATCGAACCCGCAACCTTTAGATTACGAGTACAACGCCCTAACCACTAGGCCACAGCGGCGGCTAGACATTTGGAAGGGGCTGGGGGTAATGGTCATATACGTATATAATCATCTCACCATTGGTAAGGCTTCGAACTCTAACTGAGGAGCACAGAAGAAAGCGAGAAAACATACCCAAATAATTTATCAATGTATTATTTTGTGTTTACTGTAATCGAATTCTGTACTAAGAAAAAATTGAAAAGATAAATCGTTAATCAATAGGCTGGCATGCATACATATAAACTGACAGATAAAAACTTAAAAGTTATGGATTTATAGATTTGGTAGACAAACACACAGCTTCACAGATTTACAGACAAACAGACATGCACATGGGCAGAGAGACAGTCAGACTGACAAACTGGAAGATGCGAAATGAAGAAACATGTGTATGGATGGTGAGGGAGAAAGATATGAACTGAGATAAAATACAATAGACAAACAAACAGAGAGAGAGAGAGAGAGAGAGAGAGAGAGAGAGAGAGAGAGAGAGAGAGAGAGGAGAGAGAGAAGAGAGAGAGAGAGAGAGAGAGAGAGAGAGAGAGAGAGAGAGAGAGAGAGAGAGAGAGAGACAGAAGACAGACAGACGACAGACAGAGAGACAGAGAGACAGAGAGACAGACAGAGACAGACAGAGACAGACAGTGACAGAGAGAGAGAAAAGAGAGAGAGAGAGAGAGGGAGAGAGAGAGACAGAGAGACAGAGAGAGAGAGAGAGACAGACAGAGAGACAGAGAGACATAGAGAGACAGAGAGAGACAGACAGAGAGACAGAGAGAGAGAGAGAGAGAGAGAGAGCCAGACAGCCAGCCAGCCAGCCAGACAGACAGACAGACAGACAGATAGACATACAGACAGATACAGACAAACATACATACAGACACAGACAGACAGACAATCACACTTACAGACAGACAGACAGACAGAAAGATAGACACACATACAAACAGACAACCAGCTCAACCAGACAAGCTGTGATGAGAGCAAGCAAAAGAAGCACAACTAAACGGTGACAAAGCACAGGAACAAACAGAATTAGGAATGAACAAGGGAGGTTTAAGCTCTAGCGGACGTAGTTTTCAACACCCTGAACAAAAAAAACAGATTTCACAACATTGCGGCATTGAATTGGCAACATAAACATCAGCATCCCGCCACTCAATAACAATGGCTTGAATGGAAGGAAGATGGATTAATCCCACCTCTACCCCCTCCCCCCCCTTTTGTCCTACCCCCCCCCCCCTCCATTTCCTTTTTTTCCCCCTGTCCACCATCAATAATAAGAGTAGTGTTGACAGTGTAATGTTACGGTCCATCGCAGTTTTGAACGCATTGCAAGTTTTTTGGGTTTTTTTTAATACCAGGCTGTGTATCTCTCCTTCTCTCTTTCTGTCTCTCTCTCTCTGTCTCTCTCTGTCTCTCACTCTCTGTCTCTCTGTATGTCTCTCTGTCTCTCTGTCTCTGTCTCTGTCTCTCTCTCTCTCTCTCTCTCTTTGTCTCTCTCTCTGTATATACCTGTCTCTCTCTCTCTCTCTCTTTTCCTCTGTCTCTCTGTCTCTGTCTCTGTCTCTGTCTCTGTCTCTGACTCACTCTCTCCTTCAGTCTCTTTGTATAATTATAGAACTGTCTTTGTCTGTCTGTCTGTCTGTTTGTCTCTTAATCTTGTAATTACAGTTCTTAATTGTCTGTTTCCAAAGTGTCTTTATGTACCATGGTTTGGATTGCTGACATGTTTGCGCCCACTAAAAGCTGATGCCGGGGGAGTAACGAGATGCTTCCGTCAGTCAGTGTATGTTGCATTCCCACCTTCTAGCGCTTTTTGGCTAGGTGTTCTCTCTTTTCTATCCTTCTATTTGTTTTGTCAAGTGCCTTCTCTTACTGTCACCTTCTTTCTGTCTATGTTCAACCATCTAGATACCTTCTTCTTCTTTTGTTATCTCATTCTTTTATTTTGAAGAAAATGGAAAATTGCTCTGTCTCTGTCTGTCTGACTGTCTGTCTGACTGTCTGTCTGTCTGTCTGTCTGTCTGTCTGTCTGTTTCTCTTCTCTCTTCTCTCTCTCTCTCTCTCTCTCTCTCTCTCTCTCTCTCTCTCTCTCTCTCTCTCTCTCTCTCTCTCTCTCTCTCTCTCTCTCTCTCTTTTGCTTGAAAACTTTGCTAAAATGACAGTCCTTCGGATGGGACTTTAAACCGAGGTCCCGTGTGCGAACGCATGCAGAACATCTTGCGCACACGTTAAATCCTGTTCCGCTTTTCGTAAGAGTAGGTCATCATGTGCCGGTGGGATCAGATGACATTTACTAAACTGTATACATATTGTGACTGGATGTAAAAAAAGCACAAGAGTGCTTATTCCATTATCCTCGATATTAAAGAATAAAAACAATAAAATAAAAAAAAATAATAAAATAAAAAAGCTATCTCTCTATGTCTTTTTTCCCTTTCTCTCTCTCTTCACTCTCCCTCTGTCTGTCTGTGTGTTTGCATGTCTGTCAATCTGTCTGTTTGTCTGTTTCTCTCTCTCCCTTTCTTTATCTCTCTCTCCCTCCACCCTCTGCCTTTCTCTCTAGTCGTCATCATTCTCTGTATATGTCTTTGCCCTCCCTCCATGTCTCTGTGTCTCTATCCCATTTCTCCTTTGTTGGCAGCGAAGCATAAAAAGCAAACAATCTACACACAAGCCCAGGTGTGACAGAGACCAGGCTGTGACCTGTGTCCTCCTTGTTCAGTGTGGCTGCACACAATGGGGCAACAGCAATCTGGGAGACAGAGCAGAGCACACTGGCTGCAGGGTAAAAGTTGTGGTCTCTAAGGTGTTTGAGGCCAGTAGTCACTCTGCCTGAGAGAGAGATTTGATTTGATTTGATTTGATTTATTTTTTTTATATCGAGGATAATGGAATAAGCACTCTTGTGCATTTTTACATCCATTCCCCTTGTGTACGCTGTTTTGTGAATGTCATCTGTTCCCACCAGGAGAGAGAGAGAGAGAGAGAGAGAGAGAGAGAGAGAGAGAGAGAGAGAGAGAGAGAGAGAGAGAGAGAAGAGAGAGAGAGAGAGAGAGAGAGAGAGAGAAGAGAGAAGAGAGAGAGAGAGAATGTGTGCACTTGTGTGTATATCTATGTGTGTGTGTGCCTATGTGAGTTTGTGTACTGGTTACATATTAATAAACATAAAACTCAACAAATCTATATTCAAAGGCTTGACATTGTTTGGGCTTTGGAATGTAGGAAGAAGACAAACATACAATAAAGGATTTTTGAAATGATGGTTCGTAAGAATGCATTATTGTGTATTGTACTCTTTTCTGACTCTGGTCTCCATTGCTCTGAAAAATACATGTTTTTATGGTAGTTTTCTGTGTAGGCCAATGAACTGACCTAAAACTTCTTCTTGATTTGACAGGGGAGGCTTTGTACTGACAACCCAATGTGATAGCGGAGATAATGGAATGATGTAGGTGGCAAAAGTGATTGCCTTTCATGTAGCCATGTTGTGTGTGCTTCATTTTGTATTGTGGTTCAGACTGTTATGATTCATTTCCATTTTAATTCATATTGCTATGCATCATTTCAACTTACTTTTCCCGATGGTTGAAAACTTTGCTGAAATTTCTGTTTTCAATAACAAAGATTGCTGTTGTTGTTTACTGTAACTTGTTTCCTACTTTGAAGGTCTGTGACTATTTGTTTTAACAGCAAGGTTTAACTTCATATTTTAGTCGAGGGTAAATATGTGGTTTCTTATTGGCACTGAGCTTGTTGTTATTTAAAAAAATATGTTGAAATCAGACACCAATCTAAAACATGGTTGGATGTTAAAGAAAACTCCCTGTGGTTTGGGGTAAAATTTGAATCACGAGTTTTCAGCTTCTTAGACGAGAGAGTTCACCATTGTCTCCGTATCTGCTTCTAATTCTGCAGTAAACGTAGAGGGGTACGGTTGGTAGAATGTCCTGGTGGTTAGAGCGTTGTGCTTATGATCTGACAGCCCGCGTTCATGCCCAGGTTTGGTCCACCACCGAGATGGGCATTTAAAGAGATTTGTTTTCTGCTCTAGGCCTATTACTAACCCTAATCCCACGAAAGTTTTTCTGGTGAGACTTTAAGCTAGATCCCCATGTGCAAAAGCATAACTAACACGTTAACACCTGTCCTACCGTTTGGATGAGTAGGATTTGCGTGTCAGAGGGACCAAATGGCATAAAAAACTGCATACACATGGAGACTGAATGTGAAAGAACAAACAATTGCTTATTTTATTATTCTTAAAATACAAGACTAGAATGAGCAAAAGAAAACAACCGAATGAATAAAGTAAATTAACAGATTGATAGATAAATCAATAAATGAATTTGAAAGACTAGAAATAAATACATGACAAATACATTTCAGAAATAAAACAAATAAAACCGTTAAGAAAAACTGAGGAGACAATGGAGCTATTAGATCAAACTCTAAAATAACACTTCACATAAAGCCATCAAACACGATCAGAACAAAAAACAAACAAACAAACAACCAGATTCAGTAGAGTAAAAGGTAGAGAGAGGTAGAATCGCGCATCAATAATACAGTATAGCTTGAGCAGGTCCAATTTTTCAACACACAGCACAAAAAGATTTCACAACATGGCTAGCTGCATCAAATTTGTGAAATGAAAGCCAACATCCCGCTACGCCCTTGAACTGCTTCAATGGAAAGGATGACGGATTGATTCCTACCTCCCCCTCCCTCCCCTCCTCCCCTCTCCCCCCTCCCCCCTCCCCATCCAAACCTCTGTGGCAGCAACAATAACAGTAATACTCACAGTATGTGCTCCAATCCAACCTTTGATGGCATCAGAGGGTTCAGGTTTTTATAGCGCGTCATGCATTGCTGATGGATGTAAAAAGGGGTTTTGTTGATGTGTATCTTTGTGTGTGTTGGTTTGTGTGTGTATGTGGGGTGGGTGTGAGTGTGTGTGTGGTGTGTGGGGGGGGGGGGGGGGGGGGGGTTGTACGTGTGGTGTGTGTGGTGTGTGGTGTGTGTGTGTGGTGTGTGTGTGTGTGTGTGTGTGTGTGTGTGTTTTGTGTGTGTGTGTGTATGTGGTGTGTGTGTGTGTGTGTGTGTGTGTGTGTGTGTGTGTGTGTGTGTGTGTGTCGGTGTGTGTGTGTCGGTGTGTGTGTGTCGGTGTGTGTCGGTGTGTGTGTATGTCCAAATTCATACTCATGTATTTATGTTTATACGCACACTTTTGTATGGATGTGTGTATCATTCTTGGTTTGTTGTATGTAAACGCTTCCAGAAATGGAGTATGTTAGTCAACGTTAAAAATGCCTTCACACTCTATGGGCATTCTGTTGAAACTGTAATACCCTCACCATCATTACGGCAGTCACAGTTATCGTCATTTTCATCATACAGTACCATCTTTTTTTTACTATGCCTACCACAGACATTGTTATGGGTGATGGTACTGATTTGACAGTGATGATAATGACGACAGCGATGGTGATGGCGATAATGTGACAGCTGTTACATTTTGCGTACATACCACTGTTCTCTTTCTTCTGTTACTACCATCAAGTCTTTTGTCGATGTCTAGATTCTTTACCTCAGCTACACCTATCCCATAGTCCTGTAGACCGTTGGGGCACCACTGAAGATTTTGCAACCGGTTTACTCCACTCCCCACTATAGAAAGCATTAAAAGAGAATGAGGGTGTTATCTAGTTCTTTTTCTTGTTTTTGTGTTTTGCGTCCTCTGATTTTAGAAAGAAAGTATTAAGAAAGAAGGTGGGTTTTTACTGAATTGCATTAATTGCTTGTTCCACGGCTTGAGTTCCAATGTCCACCAAGTGTGAGATTTTTTCATATTTAACAGTTACTGTTGGTGTACAATCAAGGTATTAGCAATCCGACTTTGGAGACGAGGTCTAAACATAATAACACCACTGCCCATGATTTTCAAAGTTTTGTCATATACTCATATAATTCTGTTCCTAGCCGAAAGCAAAAAAAAAAAAAAAGAAAGCTATGGCTTAATTTTCTGAGATGGGGAACGGGATTTTTACGTGTTTGTAAGATGTTCTGCGTAAGTTAATACAAGAAATGTTGATTTATGTCCTCATATAAACGAGCTTTAAGGAGTGGAGACCCCACCGATGTTATTAACTCCAGGAGAAAGAATACAACAAAACATCGGTGGGGGTTCGAATCCATGTCGTCTGATCACGAGTTCAACATTGATTTTATTCATTTTATTTTATTTTATTTTATTTTTCTATATCGAGGATAATGGGATAAGCACTCTTGTGCTTTTTTTTTACATCCAGTCCCCGTGTGTATGCAGTTTTGTAAATGTCATCTGTTCCCACCGGCACACGATGGCCTACTCTTACGAAAAGCGGAACAGGATTTAACGTGTGCGCAAGATGTTCTGCGTGCGTTCGCACACGGGGCCTCGGTTTACAGTCTCATCCGAAAGACTTTTAGGGAGAGTGGAGTCAGCACTGATG
>CM060328.1:7677193-7682193 GCA_030674155.1 Stramonita haemastoma | reverse complement strand
AAAGGGATTTCGCTTGTCACCACTTCTAACAAAAAACAGCATTCTGATCTCATTGATCATGAGTGTAGCGAGAACCAAAACACAGACCACACACAAACCCCAGAAATGAATGCAATGTATTGAAAAGTTTGATGCTCTCTTTGATCATCGTTGGAACAACAATAACACAGAATGAATGCATCACGGAATATGACTGTCGAAGGGGGAATAAACTATGGGAATGTTAGGGATCGTAAAAGTTCATGCTTAGCACTGTTACATAGGAGCCTGCTGTGATGCTGTGGATGTCAGCGTAGTGCATAGGTTTCTACTTTCAAATGGTGTGCTGATTACAATTTTATTTATCTATTAAGTTATATATTTATGTACTTTATTCTTTCTTTGGTTTTTTCTGTTTGTTTCTTTGTTTCTTTGTTTTATGTTTTTTCTTTCTTTCTCTCTTTCTTTTCTTTCTTTCGTTCTTTCTTCTTTTCTTTCCCTCCTTCGTTCCCTCTTTCTTTCTTTCTTTCTTTCTTTCTTTCTTTCTTTCTTTCTTTCTTTCTTTCTTTCCTTCCTTCCTTCCTTCCTTCCTTTCCTTTCTTTCTTTCTTTCTTTCTTTTCTTTCTTTCTTTTCTTTCTTTCTTTCTTTCTTTCTTTCTTTCTTTCTTCTTCTTTCTTTCTTTCATTTATCTTTTTGTCTATCTATTTATTCATTGTTTTATTTTTTAGAGTTCATAAAATAAGCACCCATGTGCTTCTTTACGCCTATTCCCTTTGTATATACGGCTTGTTTATTTTGTTATCTGTTCCCACCGGCTCACAATGGTCTGCTCTTTCGAGAAAGGACTAAGTTTTAACGTGTGCGCAAGATGTTCTGCTGAGTTTATACGAAGGACCTTGATTTATAGTCTCACCCGAAAGACTTTCGGGGGGAGTGGAGTCGGCACTGATGTTAACTCCGGGGATAAAAATAACCTCCGTGAACCGGGATTTGAACCCGGGTCAGCAGATCATGAGCGCAGAGCCCAATGCTCCATCAGATTATTCTGTCACCCATATGATGCTAATGAGCTTTCACGAGACAGCAATGGACTCTGCTTATCTTCACTTCGCTTCTCCAGCAACACTTTTAGCATTTGCTAGGGTACTGCACCGCACAATCCAGGTAGTATTTTGTATTGGTTCCTCGGCCAGAGCCCCAGGACTAAAGAATGGTAAAACTTTTGCGTAAGGGACCAGTTTTGACTACTATCAAGGTACCTACTCTCCGACTTCCGAGATGTTGACAATCTAGATATGACACCAGTATGCATAGTGTTTACAAAGAAACACTTCGTCGTCCGTACTTACAGGCACGATGATAATTATGACCTATTTTTCCAAAGGAAAATCAGGGATTAACACGTTCGCACGATGTTCTGTGTGCGTTCGCATACAGGACCACCGTTTACAGTCTCATCTGAGGGACGTTGGGTAAGTGGAGTCACTACTGATGGTAACTCCAGGAGGAAATAATCCCCTACAATGGGAACCTCAGTGATGGCTCGAACCAGGGTTATCAGATGGCGCAGTCCACGCTTTGAAAGCTTCATCCTTCAGGTGGCAAAAATAAAGGTGTCCCATAACCTGTGTGGTCATAAGCGAGCGAGGCGTCACAGACCTCAGCTTCTCTAGGGGCCAGCAGCAGCGCCCATCTCCTTTCCCTCGCTGCACTACCTACCCTGGCCCTAAAGAGGGCAGGTACCCATTTACTATTGGATTAACTGGGGGACTGTACTGAAGCCAAGGCGCGCGCGCAAACGGTCACCCATCCGCTTGGTAACCACGCTGGATGCTGCTTAACCTTGGCTGGGGAAAACCGAGTGCTCTGACCACTGAACTGTCCTCCAGGTAAAGTATGTTGTGGAAAAGCTGAACCTGATGAAGGCCATCCATCTGCGGTGAAGGTGCTGAATAACTGCAGTCATATCCATCCCACCGCTCATAGCTGGCCAACTATGCAACACAAAGCAATAGGAATTTTAATGTGTACATACAACATTCTGCATGCGTTCGCACATTGAAACTCTGTTTCTTGTCTCCTCTTAAATACTTTTGAGGAAGCAGAGTGAACATGACTTTTTTCCACCCGTTGCTTGGTTAAAGCACAGATGTTGACTGTTGATGAGATTTTGCGTTTGTATCTGTTTCCGTTCACAATTTAGATAGCGGCATTCCGACTTCGACAATGTACTTAAACTTTTTGAACAGTTTTTCTTTTGAAAACTTTTTACCAGAAAAATAAAGCTTACTACAACAGCTTTCTTACATCCAGCCATCAGTCAGAGGAAAATCCTAATTGTTAATACAAACAAGCAACAGTACTGATGTTAATCCAGAGTAAAAAAAATAGTTTGCCTGGAACAGGTGCCTCAGCAGATACTGGAACCTTCACCCTTGGTCACCATCAGATCAGTATGTGAGGCCGTAACTACTAAGCCATGGCATCCTTCCATCTGGCGGATCTGACAGGACTTGTGAATTATTCACCATTTCTCTTCATGCATGTCAGCCCTATGTTCACAGCACACAGCCGCTAGTACCTTGGGGGGTCACTGCAGTATTAGGAGCATTAGGGTCGTACTGTTTCGTGTGGTTTATAACAATTATCTTTCAACGCTGTCTGTCTGTCTGTCTGTCTGTCTGTGTCTGTCTGTTGTCTGTCTGTCTGTCTGTCTGTCTGTCTGGCTCCTCTCTTCTGTTCTGTTTTGTCTTTCTGTCTGTCTGTCTGTCTTGTCTGTTAGGCTTCTCTGTCTGTCTGTCTGTCTGTCTGTCTGTCTGTCTGTCTGTCTGTCTGTCTGTCTGTCTGTCTCTGTCTCTGTCTCTGTCTCTCTCTCTCTCTAATGCTTGAACGTTTCTTTGTCTCTCTCATTTTGTGTGGGCTTTTTTTCTCTCTCAGTTACTCCTTGTCTGTTTTTTGTTTCCTCTGTCTCCAGTCTGTCTTCTTGTATTTCTATTTGTTTTTTTCTGTCATTGCTTTTCCACATCTACCTGTCTCTATCAGTTTGCCAGCATACCCCTTTGTCTGTCTGTCTTTGGCCTGCCTGTCTGTCTGCCTGCACATCTTCTCGTGTGTGTGTGTGTGTGTGTGTGTGCATGTGTGTGCGTGTTTCTGCGCGCTTGTGTGTGTGTGTACGTGCGCGCGTGCGCGCGCGCAAGTGTGTGTGTGCGCATGTGTGTGTGTGTTTGTGTGTGTTTTTTTTCCCACGCTAATTGGGGGAAAATCAACGTAAACATGTAACAGAGAAACCTCTCAAGCGTCTTCTGTTCATGCTCATTACTAGATATTTCGCAACTTTTTTTTCAAATATATGTATAAAACGACATCCTGAAACATGGAAAATAATTGTCATAACATTTCTACAAGAAACATAGTTGAATAAGACATAAAAAATAGCAGCTGCTGGATTAAAAGAGCATCCTGTTGAATAAGATCATGATTGTAAAGTCTTAGTGAAAATGTATCGCATTCTTTTTTCGTTCCTTGGTGGCCAAAGCTTCAAGGTCCAGCAGTGATGAGATATTCCAGTATTTTGTATTTTGCACCATTTTATGTCACAGCAGATTTCTCTGCGTGAAATTCGGGCTGCTCTCTCCGGGGAGAGCGCGTCACCACAAGTGCAGCGCCTACCCATTCTTTTCTTTTTCCTGTCTGCAATTGTATTTATTTCCCTATCAGAGTGGTTTTTTCTACAGAATTTTGCCAGGGTCAACCCCCTTCTTGCCGTGGGTTCTTTTACGTGCGCTAAATAGTGATGTGTAACACACGGGACCTCGGTTTATCGTCTCATCCGAAAGACTAGCGCCCAGACCACCACTCGGGGTCTAATAGATGGGGGGAAGTTTTGGGCCCAACGCGGTACAAACCACCGCACACTCCGACTCGGACTTTTTGCTTTCTAGGCAAGGCGCGTTACCACCTAGACCACCGATCCACAGTATGCCACCGTTCTGTTCCCAGCATTGAGGTAGCTGCGTTCTGACTTCGGAATGGTAAGCACCCGTCATACGTCAGTCTCGGAAGACCATGGAGTTGCGCTCTACACTCCAGAGCGTAAAGCTTGGGTAAGTAAGTATGGAGGGCAAGCTGTCACCCATGCAGAAGACCTCTCCCCTTTCTCCACGTTGCTAGAATGGTCCATTGTGAACGCAATCATCGATACGCATGGTTCCAGTGCCGTCGCAGGAACCGCCAGAATGGTGCCATATACAGCACCAAAAGACTTCGGAGATATAATTAGGAATCGAACATACCAATGTTGCCAGGAAAGTGGGAAGGCCTCTTCCTGCTCTTTCTGATTTTCAAATTTTGGTGAATTCTTTTGACGTGCGCAAGTTTGTAAAAACAGTGGCCTGACAGGATTAAAATCTGCTTGATAACTGAACATTCTCTCCCGCAATAATCCAAACAGAATTTTGCCAATCAATAATTTATTATTCTAAACAAGCGCTACGCCCTTCGTGATCCTGGTTGATACACACAACCGATACAGCTTAAAACATTGATGACACAAAACAGCCCAGGTGGGAATGGGATAGTTGTGGTGGTAAAACTCCATGTGTAGCTGTAGGACGGTAAAACAAGAAGCCGTGACGATACGCACAGTAGGTAGGAGAACAATAAGATAATGGAACACTGGAATTGAAGAGTGTAGTGCTAAGTACGAGGAAAAGGTAGGGATGTGTGTGTGTGTGTGTGTGTGGGGGGGGGGGGGGGTCCGGGTGTGTGTGTGTATGTGTGTGAGGTGTGTGTGGTGTGTGTGTGTGTGTGTGTGTGTGTGTGTGTGTTAGTGTATGTGTGTGGGGTGCGGGTGTATGTGTGTGTATGTAAGTGTGTGTATGTATATATGTATGTGAGTATGTGTGTTTTTGCGTGTGTGTGTGTGTGTGTGTGTGTGTGTGTGTGGTGTGTGTGTGTGTGTGTGTGTGTGGTGTGTTGTGTTGTGTGTGTGGTGTGTGTGTGTGTGTGTGTGTGTGTGTGT
>CM060328.1:7648700-7677093 GCA_030674155.1 Stramonita haemastoma | reverse complement strand
CCCCAAGATTTCACAGAATTGTTTATTTTTTTACTTGCCGATGATGTTATCCTGCTATCTGAAAGGGTTGTCGGCTTACAAAAGCAGTTGAATAGCTTGAGCAGTGCTGCATCAGCGCTTGATCTTAAGGTTAATCTGAATAAGAGTAATATTGTTGTATTCAGAAAAGGTGGTTATTTAGCTGCTCATGAAAAATGGTTGTACAATGGAAAAGTCATGCCTGTGATTAATGTATATATAAATACTTAGGTATTTGCTTTTCTACAAAGCTTAGTTTCACAGCTGCATGTAAAGATCTGGCAAGTCGAGGTAAACGAAGTTTGTTATTTGGTTTTGAGAAAGTTACGAATGTTGAATAATAATTCTTTTGACTTGCTCATTAAGATATTTGATGCGCAAAATACAACCCATTGTATTATATGGTGCAGAAATTTGGGCTTGGATGCAGCTGTAACACATTGTGATCAATGCACCTCTTTGCTTTAAAGCAGTTTTTAGGCTTAGATAGACCTACACCAAATGATATTGTGTATAGTGAAACTAACAGATACCCTCTCTCTGTTAATACTGCTGTAAGATGTGTAAGATACTGGATTAAGATTTTGCATATGGATGAGAACAGACTACCTTTTAGATCTTATAAGATGCTTTATGATCTAGACCTCAAAGGGAAAAACAACTGGGCAACACAAATACTTCCTGTTTATGTGAACTCGGTTTTGGATTTGTTTGGTTCAATCAAGGTGTTGGAAATTGTAGAGAATTTATAACATGTCACAGGCATCCGTTGGCAGCAATGGAGTGATCACATACAAACCAGTGAAAAATAATTATCTAATGTACAAAAATTTACAAGTATGCATGATGTCAAACCTTATCTAAAGCTTGATGTGGACATTCATCTGAAAAGAATTATGTCAAAGTTTAGACTTGGTGTTTCAGATTTAATGTCATAAGTTCAGATATAGAGAACATGATGTTGATGACCCCAGGTTATTATGTCCATTATGTAAGCAAGCACCTGAGGATGAAGTACATTTTGTGTTATATATAATTATATATATTATTATATATATATATATATTATATATATCTTCAAGTCAGCAGTGGTCAATGTTGGTCAATGTTGAAGCGTCTGAGTACTTACCAGAGGTTATAGCCTACCCCTTTCACACACAGGGAGAAGAAAGGGGTTTGAGAGAGGGGGAGGAGAGGGGGAAGGAGGGAGAGGGAAAGGGAGAGGAGGAGGGTAAGGTAAGGGGGGAGGGGTAGATGATGGTGTTGGGTGTCCATTGGGGAGGGTTGTTCCTCTGGGTGGGGGGAAGGGGGTGGGGAGGGGTGATAGACCTTTTGTTCTGGTGGTGGTGGGCCAGAAGTGGAAGGGGGGGGGGGGGGTGGTAGGCCTGTTCACACTACACACCAACTGAGAGACTGGTGGGGTTGGGGGTGTATAAGAGCTTTCACAGAGAGAGAGAGAGAGAGAGAGAGAGAGAGAGAGAGAGAGAGAGACTAGGCCTTATGCCAATCAGATTCAGAGGCGTGGCCAAAGCCAGCCAAACAGCAGTCCTCTTGTAAGCTATTTGTGATCGGGGTTTCAGTAGTAAACTGACTCCTCAAACCAAGCACCTCTTACTTTATTTCATTTAACATTTGATCTTCGATGGAGCAGAAAGCCTGACAGACGTGTCTATTTGTTCTCTGGAAATATTTTTCTTCTGTACATTTCATTTGGAAACAGCACGAATTAACCAGCATGGCAAGTAAGTGTTTAGCTTCTAGATCTAGCTTTTTTTTGTTGTTGATATGATGATAACTATGGCTCTATGGTTGGTTGGTTGATGGTGGTTTCATTTTGTATCCTGGGGAGCCCTATTTTTCTCCAGATATAGGAAAATTTGGTAGTCGTTTAGATGTATTATTTTAGGTAGTAAACTAGCAAGTGATACATTTCTTGCAAAGTGATCTTTAGATATCAATGGTTAGATATTGTTCCTTGTTGCTTAACGCAATAAAATCTTTGTCATTGTCTTTGTCATTGTCATTATCTGTCTGTGTGTATCTGCCCTTTCTTTCTCTTTCTTCCTCTATCTGTATTTTGTGCACATTTGTCTAGAAATGTACTAATTTTTGCTATGTGATTACTGGAGTATAGATCTTCCTTTAGATTGAAGAAATGACAGAAAAAGTCATATTTGGAGAACTTATTTTAGGGTAGAAATTGCTTAGTGTGAAAACTGAAATTAGTTCAAGGAGAGGCCTTTAAACAGGTACATCTCCGAATTCGCAGAATTCGCGGAAAAGAATAAAACCAAAAAAAAATAATAAATAAGGAAAACCCACAGAGAACCAATGAAGAGAGAGAGAGAGAGAGAGAGAGAGAAGAGAGAGAGAGAGAGAGAGAGAGAGAGAGAGAGAGATCCTCAGACTGCATCAGTATCAAACAAACCCAAATACACAATATATATCATTCATTTTATTGTACCAAGTAAGCCTATTTACATTATTAGTAAAAGTTGTATGGCAGGTACGGTATTATTTCTTTGGTGAATCCTGACTGGTTATCAGTCAAAAAATTATACTGTTCTCGATGGTGACTCGCCTGTTTGTCTGTATATTATGGGGGGGGGGAGGTTCGGGTGTAGTGATTATTGATTATACTGATATTGGCATAGTGTTAGAGGGCCTGCCAATATGTAAACCGTGAGTTTCTGGGTTCGTACCCAGCCTCGCCCTTTCTTCCTAGTTTGAGGAAAAAATCGAACTGAATGTCAGAGTCATTCGGATGAGACTCGAAGATGAGACTGGAAACCGAGGCCCGTGCACACACGCAGAACATCTTGCGCACAGGTTAAAACCCCGTTCCACCTTTCGGAAGAGTAGGCCATTGTGTTTAGGAGCGGATGACAAAATTATAACAAACCAGCATGCACACAGGTGTCGTGTTTAGACACCATCCCTGAGGAAAATTCGGGGAGTTGGAGTCCCAGGCGACTCGGGGCTGTAGGTATATGGCAACGTTCTGGTGGCTCCTGCGACAGTACGGTACTGGAACCATTCGTATTGGTCATTGCCTTTCCAATGGATCATTCCAGTGCCGTGGAGAGGGGGGGTCTGCTGCATGGGTAACAGCTTGCCCTCCATACATACTTGCCCAGGCTTTGCGCTCTAAAGACTAGAGCGCAACACCAGTCTTCCGAGACTGATGGGTGCCTACTGCTACTGTTGCTACTGTTAGAGGGCTTTGAATAGTCACCTGATTTATTAAAGGGGATGACCCTGGGATGTTGTGGTGGGAAATAGAATTGTGTAGTTAGCCTACACGATATAGACATGTAGTGAGTGGTGTGTTGTGTGTGTGTGTGGTGGGGGGGGGGGGGGGGGGTTATAGTTGTAATAGAAGCTGAGTTTTGGGTAATTTTTCTATCCACAACTATCTGGATCACGACTAGGCTACTAGTTTGTTTTAAGCCTTGAAGGGATTGAACAGTCTCTTAATGGAAAATCTCAGCTGGGACATAAATACAACCACAACAAGAAACCACTAATAAACTTTAGCTACACTCATCAATATTTCCTTGTTTGAAATAATATTTTGGATCCCCCAAATGTTTTCAGTTTTTCAAGAGAACTGTGTTCAGAACAGATTCTGTCAGGGTTTGTAAAATAGGTAGGCTATTTAGGCAATCAGGAGGAGTAGGTCTATTCTTAGAGACATAGGAGGTAGTCTTGGTACAGATTTCTTGAGATTTTTAACAGCATGGCTAAGATCACTTTCTTTTTTTGTTCTCTAAAGACGCAAAAGCATGTAAATTACATTGAAAAAGATATCCAAGGCATAGGCCTACCACCAAAGATTGACTTAAAAACTGCAGTCGATCATATCTTCCAAAATCGGAAATCTCTGCTGAGACGTACAGACAATCACAACAACATGACAAGGCAAGGCAAGGCAAGGCAAGGCAAGGCAAGGCAAATTCTTTTATTCGAGGATAATGAATAAGCACTCGTATGCTTTTTTACATCCAGTCCCCGCCCTTTTCAGGGATAACATCAAAATAAAAGATAACCTCTAACTAAATAACAACAACAATAATGGTCCAAATACCAAGAGCAAGAAACCATACCAAATATCAAACAGGCAAGAAATTAGACGGAGAGACAGAGATTCACTCCTTCGCCGCCATAGCCTTCACACCTCTGGAAGTCTCCTCTGGAAGTCTCGACGTTTTCGTCGCTACAGCTTTTAATCGGCACCAATGCCGACACCGCCCCAGCATCCCCCAAGAAGGCAGCCAAGCCCTCGGCCTACCCTAAGTATCCAGGGGGGGTCTATGACTCTGTCGCTTAAACTATTGTTTCTTCTCACAACCTTGTCACCAGCTGGTGATGACAGACAGACAGCATGTCTGTCGGCAGCTTTTGTTTTGTTCTGCTATTCACTAGGTCTAGTGATTGAAACCAAACCCTACCTTGCGCAATAGCCTTTCAACAAACACTTCCAGACCTAGGTTATTCATTCGTTTTCAGGTGAGTGGGTCGGGAGATAGCGCACCTGTTTTGAAAGGTGTTGAACTATAGCCACGCGCTGTGCTGCCCCTAATTAGCACAGCTGTTTGAAAAGTCGTCCACCCTTCTCATCTCAATCGTCTTCGCAGCTGTCGCCAGTGCCGTCTGATTTCCATTTCCATTTCCATAGCGGGGCGTGGGAGTGAGAGGAAAGTTAGTTCAATTGTTTACTTATCAAGTGGCCAACAGGGGTGGACTATAACAGACTATGCTACCTGTTGTGCTATAAGATCTGTTGCGGGTGCAAACAATACCCTCGAGATAAGACTACCCGTCGTGAAGTTGAGACAGACCCCCAGCCAATCTGAACAATACATCTGAAACATTCCTTTAACACTCTCAACCTTTACGACCGTCGCCATGGCAAGCCATGATGTACTTGTCAGATAATTCCGCTCCTGGCAGAAGTTCGTTTTAATTACACCTTGAAAGCATGTCAACCAGTCATTGTCCAAGCTTGGCCTACTCCCCCCCCCCAACAGGTGGTGAGGATATCAGTTGGGACCTCTTGTTGTCCTGGCGAGTTATTTTCTTTCGTTCCCAGTACACACACACACACACACACACACACACACACACACTTAAACACACAGTACTCTCTGTCTGTGTGTCTGTCTGTCTGCCTGTGTGTGTGTGTCTAACATCTCTCTCATAGTATGTTTACTGGTCTGTTTTGATAAAGATGTAACCTGAAGATGCTCTCTCTCTCTCTCTCTCTCTCTCTCTCTCTCTCTCTCTCTCTCTCTCTCTCTCTCTCTCTCTCTCTCTCTCACTCTCTCGGGGGCTGCAAGTAATGTTCACAACGTACACATGTCCGAAATTAAGGTGGCGTTTAATTTCAAAATTACACAGGTTCCAAGTCTTGTAGAACTCCAAATCTTTGCAAGCATCAACATAAGTGACCATGCCTTGTGGAAATCTGGACTTTAGGCAGAAATGCGGCTGCTTTGTTTTTATTTTCATTTATTTCATGTACAAACGAACAAGAGCAAAATTGGGAAAACTTGGCCTGCAACTGAGAAGGAAGGTAGACGGTGTTACCTTTGGTTGCCTCCTCTCATTTTTGTTCTGGGGCAGTTTGCTGTTAGCGCGATGCGGCGATGTCGAATCGAACCCCGGACCTGTGCGCCCAGGCATGCGACAGTCAAAGCTTGGCTCTCGATCTTCCGAGTCACCAAGTGCCAAGGAGAAGGAGGAATCCGCCAGTGCAACCAGTGAACCCTCGCTGACTGAAGTCATAGCCAGACTGGATACCATGACTACAATCTACCACGAATTGAGGGAAGAATTCACGGGTCTGAGGGAGTGCTTCTCCGCCCTGAAGGAAGAGTTTACGGACCTCAGAGAAGAATGTGCCGGCCTTCGTGAGGAGAACGCTCAACTCTGGCAGAAGAACGCTGACCTGGAGAAGAGAGTGGAGGAAACGGAGAGGAAGACGGATGACTTGGAAAACAGGTCCAAGCGCAACAACCTCATCTTCCACGGACTCCCCAGGCCAGAGAAGGAGACGCCAGAAGAGTTGGAGGCTGCCGTCAGGGATGTCTTCACCGACAAGCTGGAGCTGACCCGTGATGTGCCCTTTGACAGACTGCATCGGCTGAACCGTAAGTCGGACTCTCCAGTCATTGGGTGCTGCACCTTCTTCAAGGACAAAGTCAATGTGCTGAAGGCCAGGGGAAAACTGAAGGGAACGGGAATATTTATTGGGGAGGACTTTTCCTTTCGGGTACGGGAAATAAGGCGGTTACTTACACCTCACCTTAAGAAAGCAAAGGCTGAGCAGAAAAAAGTAACCATGGTGTTTGACCACCTAGATCTAGTCATAGAGGGGAAGAAGTTTTCAGTGGATCAGGAGGGTAATTTGAAAGAAATGAAATAGGGAGATGGCCGTCCTTCATGTGGGGAATTTTTTCAGTATGTAGATAATTGTTTTTCCCCTGTTGTGTTAAAGGGAACACCCAAAGAGGCTGCACCGGTTGATGACAAGATAGCATGTAAGGCTGCACGTGCTAGTATTCAAGTTTCACGTGCTAGTGTTTTCGAATTCTGTGTCAGTGACAGTGACAGTTTCGCCGGTGTACATGTGTCAGATGTGTGCAGTGATGCGTGTGAAAACACGCAAGATCAAATGTTTACAGTTGATTCTTCTTCCTTTTCTAATGTAAATAAGTCGTTCCAAATTTTGCAATGGAACATTAATGGTTTATATGCCAAATTACGTAATAAAGATTTCCTTTATTATGTTCGATCTTTCGATTTTATCTGTTTTGTTGAAACATTTTTTGAAACATTTCATTCTGATTTATTCAATGATTATGTCAGTTTTCATAAGTCTGCTGTTAGATTTACCAAACATGGCCGTCCTTCAGGTGGTATCCTTTGTCTTATAAAGACAGAGTATGCTTCCTATGTTCAGTTCATTGATGTTGACTACTCCAACATTTTGGTGTTCCTTATAGATAAGAATATGTTGAATACTGAGAAAGATATTTTGTATATTTGTGTATATGTGCCACCAGAGGGATCCCCATTTTATTCATATTTTGATATCGACTGTGGCGTTAGTACATTGGAAGAATGTTTGACTGACTGTTTATTGAAATATGATGATGTTTTTGTTGTTTTGTCAGGTGACTTTAATAGCAGAACAGCTGATGTTAACCCAACAGATGTGTCAAATGAAAATATTTTTGATTTATTATGTACAAGCCAACCAGTAAATATGAATAGAAAATCTCATGATAAAGTAACAAATACGTATGGAAAACGTCTGTTGAATTTATGTGTGGCATATGAGTTATGTATTCTAAATGGTGTGTGTAAGGGTGACCAACTAGGTTGCTATACATACATCTCAGATTCTGGTAGTAGTGTAAACGATTTATTTTATTATGTCAAATGACGCTTTTGCTATTTTTCATTCTTTATGTCAGCTTACAGTTAAGGATAGGTTTGACTCAGATCACATGCTGTGGAACTGTGTTTAAAATTTTGTGTCAAAACTAATAAGAAACAAAATGTAAGTAGCGAAAACATAATAACAAATAAGCTTGTTTGGGATGAGAGTCAAAAGGAAACATATATTGCTCGCATGCAAAGTGATGAAACTCAAAAAAATGCTAGAACTAGCTGTAAGTCTTATTGACCAGAATATTGACGAGGCATTGACTGTTTTCAATCGTTGTCTGATGCAAAATGCTGAATGTATGACGAAACAAATTAGGGGTATGACAGACAGACAGATGGATGATTGGTATGATAGCGAATGTAGAATAGCAAGGAAAAACTTACGTAAAACTATTTAAAGTAGCTGGACAGACAGGTGACACTAGTAGCCGACATGCTTTTTGCGTTGCAAGAAGAGAATATAAAACAGTTTTTTAAAACGTAAGGAAAAAGAATATAATAATGTCATGTTAGATAAGCTCCTGTCATCAGTTCGTGATCAAAAACAGTTTTGGACAAATGTGCGTAAATGTTCATTTAAGAAAAAACTTATTAGCAACAATATTTCAGTTGAGGAGTGGTATAGTCATTTCAAAAATCTACTTGAAAAGGAAACACAGGATGATCATGTACAGTCTAATGATTCTGATGCTTACTTTAATCGACCAATTTCGAAAGAAGAAGTCTTGTTCGCATTTAGGAAAATAAAAAACAGAAAAGCAGCTGGCCCAGATGGGATCATTGGAGAACTATTTAAAAATGCAAGTGACAATGTTATTGAATTCTTTGTGTTGTTTTTCAATGCTTTATTTGAAAAAGGTGTTTTTCCACAAAAATGGTCAGAAGGCATTGTTCTACCTTTGTACAAAAAAGGTGATAGTAAGAACCCTAATAACTATAGAGGCATTACATTAAGTGACATTAGCAGTAAGATATATAGCACAATTATAAACCATCGTTTACAAGAGTGGGTTCAGGAAAATAATATCACTGGAGAATATCAAGCTGGTTTTAAAAGGAATTACTCAACTACTGACCATATGTTTACTTTGTTATCTTTAGTACAAAAACAGTTATCCTGTAACAGAAAATTATACGTAGCTTTCATAGATTTTGAGAAAGCTTTTGATTCTTTGAATAGGAGCATTCTATGGCAGATTCTTTTAAAAATGGAATAACAGGTAAAATGTTTAATTGTATCAGAAGTATGTACGATAGTGTCAAAGTTAAGGTTAGATGTGGTTCAAAATTGACAGATTTGATTAGTTGTACTTATGGTGTAAAGCAAGGTGACGTCTGTAGTCCAATTCTATTTTCTTTATTCATTAATGATCTCGCAAATGAAGTTATTGAAAATGGAAGACATGGGGCTTTGTTTAGCAACGATTACTTTGAACTTTCATAATGTTATTAGCAGACGATATAGTTCTATTAGCTGAGACAGTTATTGGATTGCAGACCCCAACTTAATAGTTTGCTAAGAGCAGCAGAGTCTATGGATTTGAAGGTAAACTCTGATAAAAGTAAAATTATTGTATTTAGAAAAAGGTGGTCATCTTTCTGCAAGGGAAACTTGGAAATATAACACTGTTGAAATGCCTGTTGTAAATGCATACAAATATTTAGGTATATTATTTTCTACAAGACTTAGTTTTACATCAGCATGTAATGACCTTGTTAGTAAAGCCAAGAATGCTGTGATCTGTATTATGAGAAAACTTAGAGCCTTGAATAATAACAGCTTAGAATTATTTTTGAAACTGTTTGACTCACAAGTTGTACCTATTGCTTTGTATGGTGCAGAAATCTGGGGTTTGGACAATGTAGCACGTCAGTGTGAACAAATGCACTTGTTTGCTTTGAAAAAATTTCTGGGTGTTGAAAGAAGAACCCCAAATGACTTTGTTTATGGCGAAACGAATAGATATCCTATTTATATTAGCTCTGCTGTACGTTGTATTTCTTATTGGTTAAAGTTATTAGCAATGGATGATGTTAGACTACCGAAGAAAGCTTATAGAATGCTGTATGATTTGGATGAAAGAGGTAAAAGAAACTGGGTATCAAATGTTCGTTGTAAATTGTATGAAAATGGTTTTGGGTATGTATGGGAAAATAGAGGTGTTCAAAACGTTAAAGATTTTTTATACAAGTTTAAGGAAAGACTGATTTTATGCAGATGGCAAGAATGGGACTTCCACATTAAAAACAGCGAGAGGTTTAGCATATATAGAACTTTTTGCAGTGTTCACGACAGGAAAACATATCTTAGAATAGAACTAGACAAACATTTGAAGTTTCTTATGACCAGGTTTAGATGTGGCATTTCAGAAATTAGTACACACCAAAATCGCTACAAATCATACTCTGACTTTACTTGTCCATTATGTAAAACTGGAAATGAGGATGAAGTACATTTTATGTTGTGTTGTCCGATTTTCAACAAATTACGAACACGGTATATACCATTGAAATTTTACAGATACCCATGCCAGTTTCATCTGAGTTTGCTTTTGGCATCTACGAATGAAAGTATTGTCCGAAATGTATCGATCTACATATACAAAGCATTCAAATTACGATCAGTGTTGATTTAGTTACTTTGTCTATGTGTGTGTGTGTGTATGTTTAGTGATTTCATTACTATTGTGTATGTATTGTACCCCCTTCATTAGGGGCAATGGCCTTTACATGAATAAATATTTCCGAATCCGAATCCGAATCTCTCTCTCTCTCTCTCTCTCTCTCTCTCTCTCTCTCTCTCTCTCTCTCTCTCTCTCTCTCTCTCTCTCTCTCTCTCTCTCTCTCCTTTCCATCTTCCACCTTCAAATAAAGAAATATGCTATCCTAGACTTATTATGGAGAGGAGTGTTTGGTTCTTATGTTGGATTGAAATTGTATTCTTACCATTTAAATATAGAGGTGCTTGTATGTAGTTTTTTGTGTTTAAAGGGGTTTTATGTTGGGTGTTTTTTTTACGTGTGCGTTTCCCCCCCCCCCCCCCCCCCCCCCCCCCCCCCTTTTATGCCTACTTTGCTTGTTTTCCCCCTCACACACACACACATACACACACACACACACACACACACACACACTCACAGATATATATATATATATATATATATATATATATATTATATATATATATATATATATATTAGTCTAGTTTTGGGACTTACTTATCCATATACTTGAACACGATCTGAAAATGTTATACTTAGGTTCCACTATCATGTCGATTGTGATTGTTGTTGATTTTCTGGGTTGTGTGCTTTTTTCTTCTTTAGTTTTTCTTCTCTCACTTAATCTACTTGTTTTTACGTAAATATATTCAGTACATATATGTAGATAGTGTTCGAGCCAGCTGTGGACTATGTATTTGCGAATACATAATTTTTACTTTTGTTTAAATAATTACCAGTGTATCCGGTTAGAGATTACGTGTTTTATTGAATGTATCCCGTTTTCTTCTTTCTTCTTTTAACGCCACAGAAACGGGGATAAGCACCGGCCTGATGAGCCTTAGGCTCAAGACAGACTTTAACCAGATTTCTCCGATATCAGGACTGTAGTCAGAATCCAGAAAGTCGGAGGTCCCCCGCTTGGGCAAGTTCTCCCTCTTCAGCACCTCGGGCCACCCCAAAAATGTCATAAGTGTAGAAGCAACCTCAAGAGATGAAACTCACTCCTGACACTTGAAACTTGTGTGTGTTAAATTTCCACTCTCTCTTTGTAGCCTAGCTCCTTCAGCCCCCACCCCCACTCCTTCCCTGTGTCTTAAAAACTAAGTCTGGGCCCCCCCCCCCTGCTTTTCTTCCCACAGTCTCCAAGCCCAGTAGTCTTGGTTAAAATAAATGCCAGAAAGCGCCCACGTGCACGCGCGTGTGTGTGTTTGTTTATTTATTTATTTTATTTATTTATTCTTTTATATCGAGGATAACAGAATAAGCAATCATGTGCTTTTTTTCATCCGGTCCCCGTGTGTATGCAGTTTTGTAAATCTTGTCATCTGTTCCCACCGGCACACGATGGCCTACTCTTACGAAAAGCGGAACAGGATTTAACGTGTGCGCAAGATGTTCTGCGTGCGTTCGCACACGGGGCCTCGGTTTAAAGTCTCATCCGAAGGACTTTTGGAGAGAGTGGAGTCAGCACTGATGTTAACCCCAGGAAGAAAATTTCCTCGACCGGACTCGAACCCGGGTCTTCAAATTGCCAGCGCAATGTTCTGACCACTGTGTGTGTGTGTGTGTGAGAGAGAGAGAGAGAGAGAGGAGAGAGAGAGAGAGAGAGAGAGAGAGAGAGAGAGAGAGAGAGAGATACACAGAGAGAGAGACAGAGAGAGAGAGAGTTCTATTGTTTAGTTGTTTAGGGTTTTGTGGGGAAGGCAGGGGGTTATTGGGTGGTTGGAGGGGGGAGGAGCAAAAGATTGTTTTTATTTGATTACTTTCCACAGTCTTCTTTTGGTGTTTTATATTCTTTTTTGTATTTTTTCACTGTATTCTCTAGCAGAAGGTGATGGGTTTCTTTTGTTGAAAAGTAAAAGTTTTTGGTAGAGGTTTCCTTAGGCTCTGTCCATAGTCCTCTTTATCTTCATGTACATATTTATTTTGTTCTGTTCTAGATTAAGGTAGGGGGGGGGGGGTTGTTGGTGTTGTTTTGGGAAGGGAGGGGGATATAGTTAAGCGCCTTGATTTGTTTTTACAAGATACAGCCTATACAAATTCCATGTATTATTATTTATTATTATAGTAGTCAACACCTATTACATCATCCCCACAGTCGTACACAGTCTTGCTGTCTTCTTTTGCCCCCCCCCCCCCCCCCCCCTTACACACCTCCTAGTTCTAGCACCCCTCTCCCTTCTGCAGCTTATTGTGTTGTTGTTGTTGTCACCCTCTCCCTCTGCTTCCTCCCTAGTCCAGTTGACCTTGACCTTTGTAAGCTCGTCCTAGCCCTAGCCAATAGGCCTAGATCTATCTCGGAAGACTACGCTATGTCCGGACTAGGCCAATGGAGTTGTGTTCAGAG
This sequence comes from Stramonita haemastoma, assembly GCA_030674155.1. Lineage (NCBI taxonomy): Eukaryota > Metazoa > Mollusca > Gastropoda > Neogastropoda > Muricidae > Stramonita > Stramonita haemastoma. The sequence goes on along the minus strand of CM060328.1, from coordinate 7,664,550 downwards.
GCAAAGCCTCGGTAAGTATTTTGTTTTTGTATTTCGTATTTTGTACCACTTTATGTCACGGCAGATTTCTCTGCGTGAAATTCGGGCTGCTCTCCGGGGGGGGGGGGGGGGGGGGGGAGAGCGCGTCGCCACATATGCAACGCCTACCCATTTTTTTTTCTTTTTCCTGCATGCAAGTGTATTTGTTTCCCTATCCCTATGGAGGGCAAGCTGTTAAGTGTTACCCCAGTCTCTAAATCGGAAATCTCTGCTGGGACGTTAATTTAATCACTTTTTTTTTTAAAGATCAGATTTTCAGAATTTCCTGTCATCAGCTACGATGTGATAGAACCACACATATTTATAAAGCCTCGGAAGTAGCCTACTGAATAGGGGCTACGATGTGATAGAATCACATATTTATAAAGCCTCAGAAGTAGCCTACTGAATAAGAGGGAGTCTTTGTTCACAACAACAAAGTTGGTGTTTAGCCATAGCCTACAGCAGGACCCCCTCCCCCTCTCCACGTCGCTGTAACGGTCCATGGAGAACTGTTTTTTAGGGCACCCAGAAAATAGGCCTATGTCTAACGTCGTAGCGATCGGCACGCTGAAAAAAAAATCGACAGAGCAATACAAAACGGAGCAACACATCTTCACCCGAAAATGGCAGAGGTCCCTGACCAACACTGAAGAATTTTGCAACCAACTTCCTCCACTTCTAGCCTAGCGGCCTCAGTAGTTATAGACAAGTTTGTAAGTTGCAAACGCAACAGGACACATGGCGGACAGTCGTGCCATGATCAACATTGTGTGTTTAGTTGTCTCCCAAAGGGCCTTCCTTGTATTGTGTGTGCTAGTCCTAGGCCAAAGATACTCAACAAGATGCCTCAACTCGCTGCCTGTCCTGAAACCAGCCAGCCCCCGCATACCATTTCGGCACTCCCTTCTTGCAGTACCGGAGACTAACATTCCCGCACTAGATAGCTAAGAGAATACATGGTCTCGGTGGCTCTTGGTGTGCTGCTCCAAATTGTAATAACCCCCGAGGAAAGGGTTACCGGCTATTTTCTTTTCGGGAAGATGAAGAAAGGTAAATAAGTTTAATTATATTAAACGCACGGTGCAGAATTATATATATGGTAGACTCTACAAGTTTGTTTCCTTCCCTACTTCAAAATCAGTTGAGACAGATTTTCTGTGATCAAATCTACGTTAATTTGAATATGTTATTGTTGTGGAAAATAAATGTTTCTGTAGAAACGATATGTTGACATATATTGCTTACCTTTAGGAAAGAGAGAATCTTGAAACTTTGAAACTTTAATTAAGGGAAAAGAATAAGCACACAATGGCTTTTTTACATCCAGCCCTCAATCAAAGAAAATCATAACAATGAAAACAAATTAACAGCAAATTTATGAAAACACTCACAAAAAAGAAAAATAACAGAAACAACTGTTGCAACAGCAGAGAAATGCATGTCAAAATGGAGATCTTGCATAATTTTTTTTAAAAAGTTGAAGGAAATGAGCACATAGGAAAAAAATCAGAGAGAAAAATTGAAGGGGGGGGGGGGGGGGGGGAATATATATATATCTATTATAACGTACACAATTTATATTGAGAGAGAGAGGGGGAACTCGAACTCGAAATTTTAATGAGGGTAATTGGATTAGCCAGAGGCTTCTTTACACCAGGTTCTCATGGGGACAAAATGAAAAAAAATCAATGAATTAATAAAGAAGTGAATGTAAGATACCAAGGAGACCAATCATTCATCTTGCCGTTCAATAATTGATAAATCAGGAAATCCATGAAAAACATGCATAAGTGAATCAATCAAACGAATAAACAAGACCAATCAAACACGAACAACTACCCTCCCTAACACCCCTCTCGTAAACAAACAATTCTCCCCCCAAAGTCAAGATAATACACACACACACACACACACACACACACACACACACACACACACGACACACAAAAACACACTCACACACATACACGCACACACGCGCACGCGAGCACGCACAAACGAATCATCCTGGATACATATTCATACACATGTACATTCTCTCCCATACAATGTGATTTGCTCATAGCATAAACATCAAAATAGCATTAGATCCATGGCGTATACATTCCAGAGCGTATCATTATTACTGACATATCTTTATACAGACAGAATTAATAGCTGGACAATACAAATTCTACAAAATCACACACACACACACACACACACACACACACACACACACACACACACACACACACACACACACACACGCACACACGCACGCACATACACACACACGCTCCCACATTCAAACATTTACTCAAACACAATAAGCTTTAGTGAACACAAAAGCACGCACACATACTCAAAAACACACACGCACACACACACACACACACACACACATACATATTCAACACACACACACACACACATACACACACACATACACGCACATTATTTACTGAGTCTCTCTCTCTCTCTCTCTCTCTCTCTCTCTCTCTCTCTCTCTCTCTCTCTCTCTCTCTCTCTCTCTCTCTCTCTTTGTTTGTCTGTCTGTCTGTCTGTACACATTGCATAGTAATGTACATGACAACTGTCATAATGCATGCCGAGTGCAAGTACTACAGTGACTGAGTTAGGCTATTGCTTCCCACAGCAGGGCCGTGTTTACATCAGAGAAGCAGGGAGTGGCCGGGCAGCGAGCGGGCGAAGCTTGGCTTCACTCTCCGTATAGTGCTAGGCGGGCGAGTTGGGCATCTTGTTGAGTATCTTTGTCCTAGGCCTACTGTGTAAAACAATTGCCTTTTTTTCACCACCACCCCTCTTCAGTCAGCCAACCTCCCTGCCTTTGTTTCTTCTTCTTCTTCCTCTTCTTCTTCTTCCTCTTCTTCTTCTTCTTCTAAAACAAAGACATGTAATGTTTTCTTGTTTGCTCCTTATTTGCGTCTTTTTATCAAAATCATTTGTTTGTTGATTGCTTACTTCAGTTCTGTGCGTGCTTTTTGCCATTAATTTTATCATTGTCTTCATGTAGTTCTTTTTTCTTTCTTTTTTTTTTTTTTAGTCTTCATAATTTTATCTTCATGCTGATTGTTTTTGTTTGGTAGTTGTTGTTTTTTAAAATTTAGTCAGAGGTTGTTGTTTATATCATGTTAGCCCTGATGAGGGTGGGGACTGGATGTAAAAAAAAAAGCACATTCATTAACCTCGAAACAAAAGAATTTGATATGATATGATTTGATCTCATTCTTCTGCTTCTCCTCCTCCTCCTTCCTTCTCCTCCTTCTCGTTTCTCCTCCCTTTTCTCCTCCTCCTCCACCTTCTAATCTACTTCTTCTCCTCCTCCTCCTCCTCCTCCTTTTTCTCCTTCTCCCTCTCCTTTAACAGCAACTGTTGTTGTCCTTACAGGAGTGAAAATGTATTGCATTTCTATTAAGCACCTGACATATCAGGCCCAGTGCATAGGCTAGATCTGACTCTGGCATTGGAGGGAATTGTTATCTTTTCAGTCTTTCTGGAAAAAAGGCAGGAGAATGGACTAGAAAGACAGAAAACAGACAAGAAGAAGGAAAAAAAAAAAAAGACAAGGAGGAGGCCATGGGAAGAAAAAGAACAAGGCAGTAACAAAGAGAGGGATAGAAAATCGGGAGTTCCTTGCATAGTCTTGCAATTTTGTAAATTTGGTCATGTATTCCCAACTTACTTACTTACTTACTTACTACTCCTTCGAAAAAGCAAAACAGATTTTAACCTGTGCGTGAGATGTTTTGCATGTGCGATGTTTTTGCATGTGCGCGTTTTTGCATGTGCACGTTTTTGCATGTGCGCGTTCGCACATGAGGCCTCAGTTTATACTATGCTAGTCTTATCTGAATTTGACCTTGAGTATACACACGTGTACATCTCCACCTCAGCCCAGATGCTGGTTATATTCATAGCAGGAACTGACCACACTTGGACTGAGGTCTCATGAAGTTGAGCAATTGTAACATCCCGAGATGCTGAAGTAGAAGATCTTGCCAAAGCGTGGGACCTCCGACTTTCTGGCTTCTGACTACAGTCCTGATATCGGAGAAATCTGGAAAGGACTATAATTACACTGAAACTAAACTTAAAAAAACAAACAAAAAAAAAACTTGGACTAGGTGAAAGGAAGGGGCGCACTACATTTAGCACTCTTGACTTAAGAGTGTTGAATTTATGTGCTGTGTACTTAGCTAGCCTACATTTTTTTAACAACAAGACCCTAGATTTTTGTTTTAAAAAAATGCATGTTGTTATTGTTTTTTACGCATGCACGTGATTAGTCTCTTTAGTTTAAAAGAAAAAAACCTTAGCCACCCTCTTTGTCAAAGGGTTAAGATGGGCCCTGCATTGTCCAAAAAAACATCGTTTTCAGTGGCCTAGTAGTCTAGTCAATATTAATTTGCAAAAAAAAAAAAAAAAAAAAAGTGCTGAGAAAGGAACTAATATCAATATAAAATGCTTTTGCAATGATTGGATCGAAAAGTAGCTAACTATTAACATATCCAAAAAGTAGGGCGATCTAAGTGTCGGAGGGTCACTTTAAAAAAAAAAGATTTTATGACGTCATCCAATTTGGATTTTACCATATTTTTTAAACAGTTTGTAATCTGGTCTTGTGGCATATTGTTAATCAAAATTGATGTCATACCATTACGTCATCGCAATAAACACCCCCTGTGGAAAGCAAAGCCGAAATATTGGGGAACTATATATGCCGGTTGTTTTACTTTTGCTATGTGTTTTACTTTATATATATATATATATTATATATATATATATATATATATATATATATATTATATATATATATATATATATATATATATATATATATATATATATATATAAACTCTAAACAGTGACTATTTGTCTTCATGCCAGGACCTCTGGCCATGTACATGAAAGTTAAGCGCGCTTTCAAGTAAAACAAAACAATGCACACAGAGAGCCGATTTTGAGAAAAGTGGTAGGAACTGACCCCACACTTGTGGACAGTTGTTTTGATGCTGTCTGGTCAAATATGCACATCAGCGCAGTACGTACCATGTATCTCGTAAAAAGAATTAAGCAGTTACTTTAAGTGTGTGTTTGAATAAAAAAAATAAGTCATTGATGCTAAACAAAATAAGAATCAGTAGCACAAGGGCTTTGGTACATGTGCCAAGGTCCTTTTTCTTGCCGCCAAGGGGCCTTTGTCCGTCAGAACTGGGTGGAGCGTTGCCAAATAAGGGAGGATGCCGCTTCGCCAGAAGCAGGCCAGCTGTAGCAAACATCAGTCTCAGAGTGTGAAATATCGTTTTTAGTTTGTTTATTGATTTTCGGCATTTACGACACCTACTTTTTCCTTTTTAAAAAAAAAAAAAAATCTGTTATGATATTTTTATCTACCCATTGCACCAAGTTTGAAAACTATTACAATTAGCCTAGTTCTTTGCGAAATGCAAGGATTGACTACGCTATAGGCCTATTTTAAGTAGGCCTACTCCCGACAGGCTTCCACGTAGGCCTATGCACGGAGCACCTCCCTCGGGGCAAAGGAAATTATAATTTGCCCCCTAGGGCTATTCCAAGAGTTGTCTTTCCTTCCCGCCCAGCACGTGTTTTCAAGCGCCAGTAGGTTGTTTCGATTATTTTGTTATTGTTTACAAAACTCATTTTCTGTGATGTCTTGTGATCCTAAACGACGAAGAAAGAGGCCTGTAAAACGAATGTATTATGGAAATAGAGGGTCAAAACAAGCGAAAAACGACAAGTTGACGCAGTTTACAAAAATCAAGCATGATTGCCAACACTACAGATTGGGCTGATAGGCCTAGGCCTATGTGTTTTACTCGACAACATGAGCAGGGTTCGCGCTAGGATTTTTTAAAACCGGTACTGGGAGTTGACATTTCAGAGATATCTTGACCAACTCCCCCAAAATCGGTCCCCAGAAAATAATATTCGGTACGTACTGTGAACAAAACGAAACTATTCAGTGAGGGGGTGGGGGAGGGGGGGATTGTTCGGCAGCAAAACTAAATCTAAATTGAACGCAAATCTCTCAGACTTGCTGCCACTCGCTTCTTGGGCACGAAGCCACGCAGGAAATAGGATTTTTTTCTAGCGCCTGTGCCATTGTCCGTGTCAGTCTGTTGTTTTGCATGGCATCATTCGTGAGGCTTATATTCTTCTTTCTTGTTTCTATGCTTAGCGCTCATCTAGATCTTCGTTCAATTTAGACTTAGTTTTCGACTCTTCTCTCTCAAAGCAACCCGCAAATTCATAGTCAAAGACCCTCCGCTTTTCGCTTTTGTAAGTGCAGGCCATCCTGTGGGGTGGGAACAGATGACATTTACAAAACTGCATACACATGGGGACTGGATGTAAAAAAGCACAGGAGTGCTTATTCCATTATCCTCGATATAAAACATTAAAAGAATAATTTTTAAAGAAATGTAGGCCCCATTTACTCATTGTGAATGGAAGTTACTGTCATGCCGAGAAGAGCGCGAAGCTCTATTCTTTCACAGTAAAGCTTGCTGTTCTGCGTGCTAGGCTAATCATGCTGGCGCCAAAGATGTTCGTGGGAAGGGGTGGTGGTAGGAAGGGGTAGGTGCATAAGCACAGTACAGGCGCATGACAGACTGTCAGAAAATGTCACTTCAGACTTTTTTTTTTGAGACGGAAATCTAATCGGTCACAGGCAAACAGAATCGGTACGCCGTACCGGCTGCTTCGAAAATTTTCGGTATTCCCTGTTTACAATCGGTAAAATACCGACACTTACCAGTTATTGCAAACCCTGATGAGTACATCTGCTTTAGAATGGTATTGGAAACCCCCAGTGTCACACCCACTTGACGAGGTTAAAACTGCTAAATCCATACCATATTGTGAAAGTTAGATGAATGCAATGAAGATTATGAAAGTAGTAATGAACTAATTTGATTCAGTGGGAGAAAATGATGTTCAAGGTGTTGGGGGGGGGGGGGGGGGGGGGGGGGGGGTTCAGGTTGATTGATATTGCCATTGGCAATCAAAACATCACAACTTGTATGCAGTTGTTGTCATCACAGTTTACAGCTGACACAAGTAAGGAGGGCAAGGTTAGGAAGTGAAATAGCTTTTCACTGTAAAGTCTAAAGACCAGTACAGGTAATGCTTGTGACATTGACAAAGTTCATTCTCTTCATGCTGTAAATTTGAAAATAAACTCAGTTAAAACTTAAGTCAGCCTGCAGCTTTAGTGATGGGCTGTATTGGATGTGATATTGCAGAGCACCAAACTCATCTGGGGTGTGATGGACCTATCCGCTATCAGTATCCCCTCCACTGGGCTCCAGTAGATAAAACTATTAAAAGTTCTTATTGAAGTTATTCAAGTTATTGTAAAATCAATAGATTTTAATTATCAAAACACACAGCTACTTGGGTCACTCAAGGAAAAAATCAATGTGTATACAGTACCACTTTTATGTTACTGCAGATTTTTGTTTGAAATTCAGGCCGCTCTCCCTAGGGCTAAGGAGAGTGAGTTGTCACAAGAGCAGCGCCACCCTTTTAAAATTAAAAAAGATGTTCTTGTCTGTGTCGTGTATACTGTATGTATACTAGTAATTAAACAATAATTCTTGTCATGTAATAGACCTGTGTATATATACTATTACTAGTATCTGAGCTGCTTTTTTAGACTACAGAATTTTTTATCTTGGACAACTGTCTTGTTGCTGTGGGTTCTTCTGTGTGATGAATGTGAGTTGCTCATTGGACCTCGGTTTATCAATAGATAGATATCATCTCATCTAAATGACTAGTACCCTGACTACCACTGAAGTGTAGTGGATGGGGGAAAAGTTTCAGGCATAAAAAGGGGTTGAACCCACACTTCTTGTTTTCTACTAATTCTATGCAGGTGTATTAAAATTACCTCTAGACTACAGGTCCTCATGCAGGTTGCAGCCCAAGTGGATTATGATCTACTGTATCTAGCACAATATTTTATATGATGGGACAATAGTTGCTTTCTGAGTGTTTGACAAAGAAGAAAACTGTTGTTGTTTTTTGTTTTTTGTTGGTTGTTTTTTTTTTTTACTGTAGCTGTTCTCTCTGAAATAATTGATATTTTTCTGTGGGCTTTTCAGCATTTTATTATTTTTAACTTAAAGCTTTAAAATGTTGCATCTTATTGTTGGAGGCTAACATTCAGTGTGCTAGTTTTATCCTATGCATTCTTGAATAAATAAATATGTATGTATCATGTGACGGTCCACCACAAAATGAGTCGCTTAGCACATAAGTATTAACCCACTTTTCCACTAGAAGCCATTTAAGGCAGGTGGGGTCAAGTTCGCAATTTTCAAACATTAATGGATTATGAAACTATAGCCCTTATTCTACCTTGTAATGAAATATCAAGTCATAATTTTGTATCCTTGTGCTTCTAAACATGCTTCAAAAATGCCCAAGCCCTCATTGTGACCATTTATTAAGATGCTAATCTTGTCCATTTTTCATTTTGTCATTTCCTGCAGTCTATCATTTCAACTTGTTATAACTTTTCATAGACTTGTCCGATTTTCAATCTGTTTTTTTTTTCTATTTTATAGCTATTTCTTATAAAAATTGACCTCTGGTGCAATGCGACTCCTTATGTGGTAGAGCGTCACATATATTATAATATATATGTCTTCTTAAAGTGTTTTTCCTAGGCTGGAGCTCTGAGGTTCACCAATGACAATGCAGAAATGGTTAGAGTTTTGCCTTTATCATTTATGCAGCCATTTTTCTCCAGCTATTTAGGTAGCCACATTCCAGCTTTAGGGGTGCTTCCTAAACACTACTGTCTACACCTGTGTACATGCGGTTTTGAAATTTTGTCATCCGACATGATCCATTCCTGCCAGCACAAAATAGGCTCTTTCTGAAAGGTGGAATAGGTTAAAAAAAAAATTTTTTAACATGTTTCCAAAATGTTCTGCATGCATTGACACATTTATGTAGGAGCCTTGATTTATAGTCTCATCTGAAGGATTTTGACATTCAGTTTGATTTTCTTGTCATACTGGAAAAAAGGGCAAGGTGGATCGGTGGTCGAGAGTAGAGGTAACACGCCTGTCTAGAAAGCGAAAAGTCCAGGTCTGAATGTGCAGTGGTTCAAATCCTGTTTGGGCCCAAAACTTTTCCCCCATCCATTAGATCATGAGTGGTGGTCTGGGTGCTAGCCTTTAGGATGAGACAATAAACTGAGGTCCTGTGTGTTACACATCATTGTTTAGCACATATAAAAGAACCCACGGCAACAAGAGGGTTGTCCCTGGCAAAATTGTGTAAAAAAAGCCACTCTGATAGGGAATGTAACTGTTCTACAGATGGGAAAAACACACACACACAAATGGATAGGCGCTGCACTTGTGCCGACACACTCTCCCTGGGGAGAGCAGCCCAAATTTCATGTGGAGAAATCTGCTGACATAAAGTGGTATAAATTAAATGAATGAAGGCATGAATTGAACCAGAGCCTCACTGTTTACTAATACTAGTAATAGTAATACTGTAATACTTATACAAGTTATAGTCAGGTAAGCATCTTAACCATCCTGTCATCCTTCTTCTTGAGTAATGTGTCTAATAAGTGAGTTGTTAATTTTTATAAAGCATAATTAATAGTTCTCTGGGAAAACCATGTTTTATAAACTTGTACACACCATAGATGACAATATATATATATATATATATATATATATATATATATATGTATATATGTATATATGTATATACATGTATATATATATGTATATGTATATATATATATATATATATATATATATATATATATATATATATATATACATATATACACACTTGTACGAAACACATGTACCAAACACAGAGACATTAGTTTCTAAATTTCTGCTTGTGATTCTAGCAGAAAACTGTTTGATATTTCTGGCCAATTGTGTGGAAAAACGAAAAGCACTCCCCTCCCAACCACCCACCCAGTCAGTATGCTACCACAGATTTCCTCTGACTTTTTTGTGGCGAAAGTTGCTGACATTAGACGTGAGCTTGACCATCTCTCTACAACCCTCTCAGTTCAAGACCCTCAGCCCTCTCCAGTATCAGATATTACTCCATTGTCTTCCTTTCATTTAGTTACCACAGATAAAGTCCATAAGTTTATCCTTAAATCCAAACCTGCACACTTGACCCCATTCCAACACCCCTTCTGACTGAATGCTTAAATGATATTTTACCTGTTATTACACAGATCATAAATCCGAGTCTATCCACAGGTGTTGTCCCTTCTAGTTTCAAATATATATATGCAGTTGTAAAACCTCTGCTCAAAAAGTCATCTCTTGACCTAAACATCCTCAAGAATTACAGACCTGTTTCTAACTTGCCCTTCCAGTCAAAAATCCTTGAAAAACTTCTACTGGATCAGCTCTTTGAACATCTCGTCTCACATTTTCTTCTACCTCCAAACCAGTCAGCATACAGGCCCTCACATAGCACTGAAACAGCACTTCTGAAAGTTGCAAATGATATCTTACTTGCTCTAGATGATGGAAATATCTCTGTCCTCATTCTTTTGGATCTATCAGCTGCATTTGATACAATTGATCACACCATTCTCTACCAAGCTCTCCAACAACACTTTGGTGTCTGTGGAACAGCACTGAAGTGGTTTCAGAACTATCTATCTGATCGAACGCAAACCGTTATTGTAGATGAGTTCAAGTCCTCACCAGCAAACCTCTCGTTTGGCGTAGCACATGGATCAGTTTTGGGACCCATTCTTTTCATCATTTACACCAAGCTACTGAACACCCTCATTAGCAGTCACTCTATCCAAAATCAGTCTTTTGCGGATGACTCCCAACTTTACTCTAAATGCTGTCCTGATAATGTCAACAGTACTATTGAAATCATGCAAAATTGTATTATATATCTGATGTCAAATCCTGGATGACTAGACACAAATTGAAATTAAATGACGATAAAACAGAAGCCCTGCTGATTCACTCCACTCATTCTTCTCTATCAGTTGATCTACCATCTACCATCCGTGTTGGAAAATCGGATATTTCTTTCTCATCATCAGCGCGCAATCTAGGATTCATTATGACAAATACCATGCCAGTTGAGAAACATGTTTCACAGACTTGCCGCTCAGCTTATGCTGCGTTTTGTCAGATTAGTAACATCAGAATGTATCGATGGAGATACAGCCAAGAAACTCGTCTGTGCCCTTGTTCTATCTAGGCTTGACTATGCAAACTCCCTGCTTGCAGGCTGTCCCAAGCTTTTAATAGAGAAACTACAAAAGGTATAAAACTCAGCTGCCCGATTGGTACTCAAAACAAAGAAGCGTAATCACATCACACTTGTATTGCTAAATCTGCACTGGCTTCCAATCCAAGCTCGTATCCAGTACAAAGTTATGATGCATTGTCATAATTTCTTCATGAACAAAGTTCCAGCATACTCTTTCTGTGTACCACCCAAACAGACCACTCCGCTCATTCTCTGACACTAGGATCTTGATAGTTCCCAAAGTAAAAAAAACAGCACGGCGAGCACTCATTCTCTCATGTAGGTCCCACTCTCTGGAATGCACTTCCCTCTGAAATAAGACACTGACTCTACTTCCTCCTTTAAAAAGTTGCTCAAAACACACCTTTTTATCTGATTCTTGCCCCTGACCAGTGATCAAAATTGATTTCCCATTTTATTGACTCATCTCTGACTCTAGTGCTGGTCTTTATCTGTTTCGGGATATGATAAGGTTCTTCATTTCTATTTTACTTGATCTTTTTTTTTTTGTTAATGTGAGTACATGTAAGGTAAATCCATGAATGTGCTGTTTTCTTTGTTATTCCGCCTTGTGTGTTTTGTGTATGTGTGTGTTTTTGCGCGCGTAGTGTGTGTGTGTGTGTGTGTGTGTGTGTGTGTGTGTGTGTGTGTGTGTGTGTGTGTGTGGTACTGCACTGGACATTTTTTGATGATATTGTTTTATTTTACTTTTATTGTCTGGCCATGTAATATGCTGTGTATTGTATGTGCATGCATTTTTCCTTTTTTTTTGTGCTAGTCAAATTTTTCACATTCATATGTAACCTATTTAAATTGATTTGATTGTACAGTGCAGTGAGCCCATGTTTTTGGGAATTCCCACTATATAAGCCTCCATTTTATTATTATTATTATTATTATTATTATTATTATTATTATTATTATTATTATTATTATTTATTATATTATAAGAACAAATGTAAGGTAATAGTTATGACTATTGTTATTTTGAAAGTACATGTGTCTTCCTGATCCTGAACTGAATTGAAAATATTTGGCACAGAATATAATTTTTGTGTCAGTAAAATTATGCTCATCTAATTTTTATATCACGTTTATGCTGTGATACATGGTTTCTTTTAAACTTACCATTTAGGGCAGCCCTTTGTTGGCATTTCAGCCAAATTGAGTAAGAATGTGATTACTTACTTCATTGCTAACCCCCCCAAAAAAAAAACCCAACCCAGCACTCTCTGCATAGTACTAGTTGTACTTGCACCTTAATTAAATACTTGAAGACTTTTTGGTATGGCTCTGAATCTTGCAGACAGGAAAAAAGAATTAATAATGGGTGGCACTGCACTTGTGGCAATGCAGTCTGAATTTTACACAGAGAAATCTGCTGTGACAAATTGGTATAAAATAAAATAAATTGTAGGCAGTGTATCTGTAAATTCTGGGTCAGATTGCATGCTGGATATATTTAAAATACATTTTATAATTAATATAATTATATATATATATATATATATATATATATATATATATATATATATATATATTAAAAAAAAAACTTTTAAAATTGATTTTATTGTTACAAAAGCGTATTTGCATGACAGGCATTAGCATTGAGAGTAAGCGTTAACTATTTGCAGTCATATGTTCATGAGTGCATACCAATATTGTAAGTGATAATCTATACAACGTTCAAATACCCTCATTCATATAATATGCATATAATGCCTACAAACATACACACACACACACACACACACACACACACACACACACACACACACACACACACACACACACACACCCTACATACGTACATATACAATTACATGAATACATACATGCATAAATACATACAATGCACCACCTACATACCATGCCCTATAAACCATACAACAGGAAAATGTTAGTTGCTTTTTTCCCTTTTCCACTTACAGTAAGACTTGTTTATGAGATCTCCTCAAGATTTGGGCATCTTTTTTCTTTCCTTTTTCCCTTTTTTTTTATTTTTTATTTTTATATAAAGTTGTATGTTATTGGATTATCTATGTTTTATGTGACTAGAAATAATGCTTTATAATGACTCCATTCCATTTCAAATTTCATAAGGTTATTTGCAATTTGTGCATTATACTACTCGGTTTTAAACCTATTATGTAGCTGTGTTCGAAAACTAGAAAATTTTGGTATATGACCATCAAGTTTGCTTCTGTAGATGTGTAACTTAGCAAGCATCAGTATCAAATCGAAGGTCTTATATGTTTTTATGTATTGATCTACCCCGAAATGACTAAGTTACGGGAAAAAGTTATGTTACAAGCATTTGTGCATCGTTCTTTACATACATTTTCTAAGCTTGTCCAAAAGGCTCTAATATGTTTACAGTCCCATAAAGTGTTCTATTGAGTCTCTCGCCTCATTACACAAAGTACAAAATGTTGTATTCACTAAACCCATAGCATTCAACACCACATTTGTAGCAATGATGCGATGAATTATTCTCATCTGCAGCCATTTCATCATTGATTTTATGTATTTTAACAAAAATGTCATTCCAATTAAAGTTTTCATGTAGTTTTCCTGTCCACTTTGCGCAACAGTTTGGAAGTTGTTTGTTTGATGCTAAATATTCATAATGCTATTTTGTCCCCATACTGACACTATCAATGATCCGCAGTACCGTGGGTGTCTCTTGATTATAGCTTAGGTTGTCACTAATTGGAAGGCCAGTTTTTCTTATGTACTGTTTAATCGAAGAAATCCACCCCTGGAAAGTAAGAAAGTCTATAGTTTTGCCACAAATGGCACTGAAATCTTCATATTTAATAAATTCACCATTTTCATTGATAAAGTGCTTAATGGAGTATATACCTTTCTTTATTAAATTAGTGTTTGATTACTGCGTTACCTACTGTTATATTTTCATTGTAAAAGATTGGTTCAGCAAGCATTTCTTGTGCATTTGAAGGGTTAATGGAACCAGAGAAAATTCTATAAGCTTTAAACGTATGTGTCCAGAATGGGTTGATATTGGAGAATTTGGCTGTAATGGCTGATCCATAGCTTTCTAAATTGGTGAGAAGTGGATACATTTTTTCTGCAATACTTATCCATTTATGATTTATGCTTCTGATTTTTTTTTTTTATCCATGCAAGTTTCAGAGCACAAATAAATTTTCTTATATCAGGTATGTTTATCCCTCCTTGGGTAACGGGTTTGATAGCAGTCTTTCTACCTATTCTATCCTGCTTATTGCTCCATACAAACTGGAAACATAGTTTTTGTAGACTTTTTATGAAATTGTCCGGTGGATCTGGTAATAATATCCCCAGGTGAATTAGTTTTGATAAGATAAGGGATTTTAAAATGGCAATTCTTCCAAGTGGAGTAATAACTCTTTGTAACCAAACCTTAAATAGCCTTTTGATTTCAGAAAAATTTATCATTATAGTTCACAGTTTCATATCCTTCTAGATTTGAAGTGAACCAGATACCCAGAATCTTGAATTTTGGAGGATTCCATGTCATATTTAGATGGGGACAAAACACCTTACTTGATTCTTTTTTATTACCGAGCCATATCACTTGACTTTTGTCACTATTCTTTCTAAGACCTGAAATTTGGCAAAACTTCTCTAGAATATGAATAGAGTGTTCAAATGATATCTTATCTCCTGTGTTTAACAATTATCATCTGCATATTGGGAAATTATATGTTCTGTCCCTCCAATGTTATACCTTTAATTGATGTATCTTCCTTTATCATTATAGCCAAGATCTCGGCACAAAGAATAAATAAGTAGGGTGATATTGGGTCACCCTGCCTGCATCCTCTTTCAATTATAAACCATTGTCAGCTGTTACCATTTACAAGGACTGTTAATTTTATATCTGTATAAAATGTCTTGATTCATTGATGGATATTGTTTCCAAAACCATACGCCTTCATGACTTTGAACATAAAGTCCCAGCTTAAGGAGTTGAATACTTTTTCAAAGTCAACACTAAGCAATAATCCAGGCTGATTTTTTTTATATCCAGGTAGTTATTCATATCATAAGTTAGCCTAACATTATTTCCAATGTATCTATTTGCCATAAAACCTGATTGATCTTCACTGATGAGTTTGGGCAAAATTCTTTTGATCCAGTTTGCAATACATGCAGAACCTATTTTATAAACTACATTGAGAAGGGTTATTGGACATCAGTTTTTAATATATTCTTTAGATTTGTCCCCTTTTGGAAGACAAATGACTAGTCCTTCCTTCTGTGTCGCTGATAGTTCACCATCTTGGTAACTTTCATTAAGAGCTCTTACTATAAAATGACCTATTTCTTTCAAAAAAAGACTTGAAAAATTCCACTGTGAAGCCTCTGTTCCCGGACTTTTTCCATTTTTCATATTTTTTAGTGCACATCCTGCTTCTTCAATAGTAATTTTACCACCTAATTGCTGTTGTTGTTCTTTATGTATTTGGGATAGGTTTTTAACCACCTGTTTAATATCACATTGTTCAATGTTTCT
>CM060328.1:7593700-7643700 GCA_030674155.1 Stramonita haemastoma | reverse complement strand
AGTCAAAGGAATAAAAATTACGCCTTGATATTTCATTACAAGGTAGAATAACGGAAAAAGTTTAATAATCAATCAAAATCTCAAAATTGACAACATGACCCACACCTCACTTTAATGGCTCCTAGCGCAAAATTGGGTAATGTGCTAAGCGACTCATTTCGTGGTGGAGCGTCACATATATATATAATATATATATATATATATATATATATATATATACACACAAAATTAATGTAAAAACAAATAATAAATACATACAAGTAAGAATGTTAAATAAAAAGATATATATGCAAACAATTGGAAAAGAAAAGTAGAACCATTAAACACATAAATTTAAAGTGCAAGTGATATTATTAAGGCTAGACACAGGTCCAAAAGGGGTCAAAATCATGTTTTTTTTAGAATTAAAAGTATTTTTATTATTTTTATTTATTTATTCGTTTATATTGAGGATAATGGAATAAGCATTCATATGCTTTTTTAATCCAATTGTGCAACGTTCTGTATCGTTGGGGGGTGGTCGAAAACCATCCGTTGCATGCACTTTGCCCGAAACGATGAAATGTAGTATTTATGCAGCCTCTTTTTAGAGGCCACATTCCCATTGTCTGACCGTGCTGTCATCGCCAAGAAGTTGTACAGAGTCGTGGCAGATCAAATATCTGCACTCTGTTACAAAGTGGCGCTGCAAGCAAGATGGAAAGAATTGGACGTCAAATACACTGGTCAGTGCCCACTGTGTCTCGGGACGCTGCACAAAGTCAGAAGTGGTGGATGTGATGGGGCAGTAATTAGATTACTTCCCATGCAATCAGAGCTGCCAATCGCAGCGTCATGGATCTAAATTTAGATCCACACCTGAGAATTGTGAGACATTCTGTATCATTGGGGGATGGTCGAAAACCATCCGTTGCATGCACTTTGCCGTAGCTGTGAAATGAAGTATTTAAACAGCCTCTTTTTAGAGGCCACATTCCCACTGTCTGACCGTGCTGTCATTGCCGAGAAGTTGTATAAAGTCGCGGCAGATCAAATATCTGCACTCTGTTACACAAAAAGTCAAAGGTTTCATCTGATGTAAAGTGTTTGTCATTTCCAAAAGTAATTAGCTGTTCACTAAGGGATAAAGTACTAATATGTGTACAAGTAGTTATAATTGCATTTTTAACATCATTCCAAAAAACTTTCACGGACATACATTTCCAAAACATATGATCTATACTATCTTTTTCAAGGTGACAGAAGCTACATCTGTCATCTGGATGCACTTCTTTGGCTGATAGCACTACATTAGTTGCGAGAATTTCATGTAATATTTGTATTTGAAACCATTTCTATTTAATCTCTCCTATGCTTTGAGGTTTTTTAAGACAATTTGCCAGTTAATTTTGGTATTAAGTTTTTGGTTCCATTTTTGACAGTATTTTGGTACAGTTTTACCTCTGACAAAAATATTGTAGTGTAGTTTTGTTCCCTTTGTCTGTGAATAGATAAGTTCTAATGTTTTGGGGTACATGGCTTGAGTATTATTCTTTTTCTATCTCCTAAATTTCCTTAACACTTTCTTTATCGTTTTAATAAGACTACCATAACTTAAAAATTTACTTCTTATATTTGTTGGTAAATTCTTCATATGACAAGAACCTGCTATCTTCTCTGCATAAATCTCCTACAGTGTATACGTTATGCTGTACTCATTCGTTTCGTCTTAAAAGGGTATTCTTAAAAACAATCATCTCTTTGAAAAACAACAGTTCTACTAGAGCTTCTGTTGAAGTAGTAAGTTCAATATTTTGCTATAGAAAGTTTTGTATGCTTGAAATGTATTTTTCCAGAAAGTATTCTGCTCTTGCAGGTTAAGAAAATACAGTGGGACCCGCTTATAAGAATGTCATCGGGACCGATTTAAGGTTTTCTTAGAAGCGGGCTTTGTTTTAAGCAGGCTTTTCTTATATCTGAGCACCTGGACACTATTTTGAATTTGCTTTCTTATAAGTGAACAAAAGTGTAAATGAGTAAAAATAATAGCTGATTGGACATTTCATAATGGTAAAAATAATAAAACACACCCTTTCTACAATTACTCATCGAGTTTATTGTTGTTGTTGTTGCTGTTGTTGTTGTTGTTGCTGCTGCTGTGATTGTTCTTCAATTTTAATTGGTTTGTTCTGGTCACGTTCCGTCTACATACGCATAAAATTTTAAACTGTAGCCTTCTCCATGTTTTAGTTGAAATTCAGTGACAACGGTGTAATGTTCAAAATCTAAAGCAATTAAACACACACACACACACACACACACACACACACACACACACACACACACACACACACACACACTCTCACTCACTCACTCACTCACTCACTCACTCAGTCACACAGTCAGCCATTTTGACAGGTGTTTGACAAAGATCTGAGGCTGGCTTTGCCTTTCCGAATCTAGCAATCAAAAAGGGGAAAGAAGGGGCCTACAGGCACCTGCCCAAGCTGTTGCAAAAAATACATGCTGTGCGTGAGAGCCCATGTAATACAAATGAATGAAAAAGAAACACAATGTTATTGGAGAAAGTTTGCTTTTATGTGCCTGTTGTTCAAAACTTGCCAGCCACATCTGGTGTGACGTCAGAATTTCCTGAAAGAATCAAGTTGGGTTTTTCGTGGAAATGCTTTTGGTTTGGTGAGCTCGCTTACAGGAAACTGACTAAAGGAGGTCTCGCTATTGCAAAGTTCTCAAAACCGACTAGACTTTCTTATATCCGAGCATCCTTGGTGGGACCAGAAATTGACATTCTTATAAGAGGGTTTTTTTTATAAGCGAGATTCTTGTATCCAAACTTTCATAAGTCATAATAAAGAACACCTTCCGCAGAACCAAATTTTTTGCTTTCTCATAAGGGGGATTCATTGTAAGCGAGCTTCTTATAAGCGGGTCCCACTGTATTCTGGTCCAAAGTTTTGTAGATTTTCAATATCTGTATATAACGTTTTGTGATGAATTTCCACTTTTGGCTTGTAGTTCTGAGTTTTCTTATCTAATACAGTTTTAAAGCTTGAATGAAAAAAATTATATCCGATCTGGAAATTGTATACGTTCATCTTTTATTCTTTTTTTTGCAGTTTCTCTAATACGATCCCGTTTATTATTCCACATGAATTTTAAACACAGTGCATTCAACTTTTTTTTCAGGGGAACGGGATAGCCTAGTTGTCAGAACATTGCGCTCGCAATTTGATGACCTGTGTTTGATTCCCGGTCGAGGGGATTTTTTCCCCTGGAGTTAAAATCAGTGTTGATTCCACCCTCCCCAAAAGTCCATTCAGATGAGACTAAACCGAGGCCTCATGTGCAAACGCACGCAGATCACCTTGCGCACACATTAAATCCTGTTATGCTTTTTGTAAGAGTAGGCCATCATGTGCCAGTGGGAACAGATAAGATTGACAAAACTGCATGCACACGGGGACTGGATGTAAAAAAGCACACGTGTTTATTCCATTATCCTTGATATGAAATAAGTTAATAAAAAAATCAAATAATAATATTAATAATATAAGCTGGTCAGGTGGATTGGGTAGAAGTGTCCATAGATATATTATTTTGGAAAGTATCAAAGACTTTTTAAGATAGCTATTCTCCCTAAGGGCGCCATAATGCTTTTAACCCAAATTTTATATATCTGTCTAATCCCCATAAATTTTTCATTATAGTTCATGTCTTTGCAGTCAACCATACTCCCAAGATTTTAAACTTTGGGGGATTCCAGTTCACTTTAAGATGGGGAAGTTATCTTTTTGAAGAATGTTGATCTTTTCCTAGCCATACAACAGACGTCTTTTCACAGTTCATTGCCAGACCTGATATGGTTTTGAATCTTTCCAAAGTTTTGTTTCCTTAATATAGGACCTTCCTTCCATCTTCTAATAATTGAGAATCAACAGTAAACTGTGCTATCTTATGCTCTCTTTCACTTGTATAAATTCCTTTGATACTTTTATTTTCCCTGATCATAATTGCTGGAATTTCCACACACGAGACAAATGAGAGATGGGGTCTCCTTGTCTGGTGCAACTTAATTTCAAACCATCTAGTTGGTTGTCCATTTACAATGACTGTAGCTTTTATATCTCTGTAAAATGTCTCAATCCAGTTGCAAATAGATTCACCAAACCCAAAAGCTTTGATAACTTTGAGCATAAAAGTCCAGTCATTTGTGTCAAAGGCTTTTTCAAAATCTACAAATAGTAGTAATCCAGTCAAATTCTGTTTATACAAATAAAACATTAAATCATATATCAGTCTAACGTTATCCCTTATATATCTACCTGGCATGAACCCTGTTTGATCTTCACTAATTAAGTCTGAAAGAACTGATCTGATTCTGGAAGCTATACAGGATGATTTTATCTTGTGAACAACATTCAGTAGTGTACTCAGTCTCCAGTTTTTAAGTATATATACTGTAGGTTTCCCCTCTTTTGGAATGCAAATTATGAACCCATCCCTTTCAGTAGCTGACAGTTCTTGTTTCTCTGCTCCTTCATTCAGTGATCTGAGAACAAACATTCCAATTTGATTCCAGAAGAACTGAAAGAATTTACATGTAAAACCATCTGTGCCTGGGCTTTTACTATATTTCATATGTTTAAGTGCTGTGGTTGTTTCTATTAAAGCTATTTCCCTTCTAAACTCTGAGAGATTTTTTCTGTTAACTTTGGTAAATTTTAAACAATAATATATATCAAATTCTTCAATGGTCTTTCTTTCACACAATTGTTGATAGAAATTATTTCATTTTTAATGTCTGTGGTACTTGTTAAATTATTACCGTAATTATCTTGAATTTTAAATGTTGTTTACTTACATAATTCCTTTTCTCTAAATTGAAGAAATAATCTGTGATGTTTTAACCAGGGTTCGCGATAACCGGTAATTGTCGGTATTTAACCGATTGTAAACAGGGAATACCGAAAATTTTTGAAGCAGCCGGTACTGCATACCGATTCTGTTGGCCTGGGACCGATTAGATTTCCGTCTAAAAAAAAAGTCTGAAGTGACATTTTCTGACAGTCTGTCATGCGCCTGTGCTTACACCCCGCACCTACTCCTTCCCATCCCTTCCGAAGAACTTCTTTGGCGCAACCTCACTTCGGATGAGACTTTAAACCGAGGCCCCGTGTGCGAACGCACGCAGAACATCTTGCGCACACGTTAAATCCTGTTCCGCTTTTCGTAAGAGTAGGCCATCGTGTGCCGGTGGAACAGATGACAATATTTACAAAACTGCATACACACGGGACCGATGAAAAAAAGCACATGGTTGCTTATTCTGTTATCCTCGATATAAAAATATAAAAAAAAAAAAAAAAAAAAAAAAACATAATCTTACTGTGAAAGAATAGAGCTTCGCGTTCTTCTCGGCATGACATTGACTTCCATTCACAATGAGTAAATGAGGCCTAGATTGATTTATTTTTTATTCTTTTATATTGATGATAATGGACTAAGCACTCCTGTGCTTTTTTACATCCAGTCCCCGTGTGTATGCAGTTTTGTAAATGCCAACTGTTCCCACCGGCACACGATGACCTACTGTTACCAAAAGCGAGGGTCTATGACTATGAATTTGCGTGTTGCTTTGAGAGAGAAGAGTTGAAAACTAAATCTTAATTGAACAAATGATCTAGATGAGCGCTAAGCATAGAAACAAGAAAGAAGAATAGGCTTAGCACAAGTTAAGTCACACGAATGATGTCATGCAAAACAACAGACTGACACAGACAGCGACACAGGTGCTAGAAAAAAAATCCTACCAATTTCCTGCGAGGCTGCATGCCCAAGAAGCGAGTGGCAGCAGCATGGCAGTCAAAGTCTCTGAGAGATTTGCGTTCAATTTAGATTTAGTTTTGCTGCCGAACAATCCCCCCCTCCCCCCCCCCCCCCCCCCCCCCCCCCCCCCCTCACTGAATAGTTTCGTTTTGTTCACAGTAGGTACCAGATTTTATTTTCTGGGGACAGATTTTGGGGGGTTGGTAAAAAAATCTCTGAAATGGCAACTCGCAGTACTGGTTTTAAAAAATCCTAGCGTGAACCCTGGTTTTAACCCTTTGCTATCCATCTAGATCTGGATCTTAGCAATACACCTCCCAATTTCTTTTCTCTAATGGCTTGTAGCTTTTCATTCTTTACATTTAAAACCAGACATGGGTTGGTAAAGGGGCAATTTTTGTTTTAAATAGTTGTAAGGGTTTTGCTGTTTCAGCTATATCATATACCGCTTGAGAATTAGAAAAATTAATTTGACAAAGTAGTATGACCTTCCGTTTCCATGGACACAATTTCAAAATGGCTGACAAACAACATATTTTGAAAGAAAACTTCAAAAATATTAAACATATTGTAATTCTGTTTTGCATACAAGTTTTTACAATTGCTCTCTTCAGTTTTACAGATTTTTTAAGACATGGTACAGTTTTCTGATTTTCTGTGAATTTTTCTTGTGAAATCTCTGATTTTTTGTGACAAATTTGGCTGGGTAGAAAGTTTCAAATCGCTATAACTTCAAAGTTTATCAAGATAAATGCAAATAAATCCGTAAAACTTTGGATTATATTACTTAAAACAAGCATGCAATATTTCAATGCTGTACTTTTTTTTGAAAAGTGTATGTTCTTTCAAAAAATGGATTAGGTGGTATAAAGAGGAAATGGAGAAAATGAGGAAAGAAAAGTTGCCATGAACATTTTTAGCGGATCGATTTCACAGAAAGTTTTCATTCCAAAGGAGATACCTCATGCTGTTTTGTTTGTTTCTAACAGACAAAATAATAATTTTGTTTGTGACTGAAGTACAACAGTTTGATAGATTGCTCTTAAAAACTCTTCACAGTGAATCAAAGTAAGTCGACGTGTTTCCAGTTTTTGTTTTTCTGTTGATTATTTTTTCAATGTGAAAACATGCATGCAGAATACATTGCCATATACGAAATTATTCTTTATTCATTCTTTTATTATTATACAAAATACCAAGTCTCTACATTAGAATGATACATCCACAGTTATAACGGTTCTAAATAAGTAGGTGCTCATGATTTTTGCTCTCGGGGGAAAAAGGATGTAGGGACAGAGGAAATTGGTCCCTAAAGATTGCAGAGTGCTAAAGGTTAACCACTTTTGCCGTGAAATAATGTAGATCTGCTTACATCTTAGATACGGTACTTGGTCAGCTAATAGATCTTTTAAAAAATTTTATTATCATTTTTTAAATAACTTATTTTTTTATTTTTTATTTTTCTAAAATTCTTTTATATCGAGGATAATGGGGATAAGCACTCATGTGCTTTTTTTCATCCAGTCCCCATGTATGTAGTTGTGTAAATATTGTCATCTGTTCCCACCGGCACACAATAGCCTACTCTTTTGAAAAGTGGAACAGGATTTAACATGTGTGCAAGATGTTCTGCATGCGTTTGCACATGGGGTTTGATTTACAGTCTCAACCGAAAGACTTTTGGGGAGAGTAATTAGAGTTAGCACTGATGTTAACTCCAGGGGAAAAACAATGTACTGTTTATACTTTTAAGACGTCATAAATCATCAAATACATTATGCGGCATACTATTCTTCTCGAGGAATTTTAAGAAATCATTATGGGTGAGAGAAGAATGTTGATGAACTGGTGTAGGGTATCTGTGTTTCATGGATGAGCATGTTTACGTGTTGTACCTGTGTTTTAATGATCTGTGTTGATGTTGTAGGGTTTTGTCCGAGTGGAAATATGCCTGAAACTGGTAACATGATCATTGTTTTGTAGGCAGTCCCCTTACTGTGCATTGTTCATGGTCAGTTACACAATCTCTTTTGTATTATGAGTGTCATTTGTGTTCTGTTACATACTTTTTTTTTTAACTGCAACAAAATGTTTTGAAAAGTACATCTTTGTTTGAAGAATTTGAAATCAACAGTGACTCTTTATGCAAGCAGAATGTTGTTCCATAATGAATTTCAGATTACCAAGCATGTTTTGTAATTTACTGTTTATACTTTTAAGACGTCTTAAAGCATCACATACATTATGTGGCATACTATTCCTCTCGAGGAGTTTTAAGATATCATTAATTGGTTGAGAGAAGAATGTTGATGAACTGGTGAAGGGTACCTGTGTTTCATGGATGAGCATGTTTACATGTGTTGTACCTGTGTTTCATGGATGAGCATGTTTACATGTGTTGTACCTGTGTTTCATGGGTGAGCATGTTTACATGTGTTGAACCTGTGTTTTCATGGGTGAGCATGTTTACATGTTTGAACCTGTGTTTCATGGGTGAGCATGTTTACGTGTTGCAGAAATCACATCATCCAGCGCCATACGGGCAGGCGTGCAGAGGCTATCAGTGTCTTCTGTGAGCCCAAAAGGGCTCTCACGAAGACACTGGAAGAGGCCTGGCAGCAGGGAGAGGTAACATACTCCTCAGGAGGGAAGGTGAACATCTGCCACTCCTTTGAGTGAGTATAAGTGTGTGTGTGTGTGTGTGTGTGTGAAAAGTCCTTGAAAATCGGGAATATGCCTCCAGGTCCTTGAAAAGTACTTGAATTTTACTTTTACCAAAGACTAAAAAGGGATAATAAGTGAGAGAGAGATCAACATAGTAAGGTCAGGTATGGTACTCTCTACAAATTCGTGGAAATTTGCTAAAAGAAAAATAAAGAGAAAAAGAAAAATAGAAGAATAAAGAAACCCATAAAAGCAGGTCTAGGGAAATAACTCTTCCTTGCCGGTTAGTAATTACTTCCCTTTGCTTTGTCACAAAGCAATCCAGGCCTTGGTAGGCCTAGCAAGATAACTTTTTTTGTTGAAAGACCATGTGTACCAACAGTGGGTGTCAGTTTCATGATAGGGATGGACTAGCAGCTGTAATATAAGGCAGAAAGGGGGGGGGGGGGGGGGGGGGGGGGGGGTTCACTGGCTGTTCCACTTGGGGTCAGAGAGCAATGTTTACACATCAGCAGGCCACCAGCCTCTCCTTGTCATGGAGAGACCCCCCCCCCCTCTCTCGCTCTCTCTCTCTCTCACTCACTCACGCACCTCTCTCTCTCTCTCTCTCTCTCTCTCTCTCCTCTCTCTCTCTCATCTCAATCCTTCTTCTTCTCTCTCTCTTCTTCTCTTCTCTCTCTCTCTCTCTCTCTCTCTCTCTCTCTCTCTCTCTCTCTCTCTCACACCGCGCACACACGCGCACACACGCGACACACACACACTGAATCACTCACTCACTCACTCACACTCACTCATCACTCACATCACTCATCACTCACTCACTCACACACACACACACACACACACACACACACACACACACACACACACACACACACACACTCAAAGTAAATGACGGACTTACACATGCGTGCGCGCGTGCACACACACACACACACACACACACACACACACACACACACACACACACACACACATACATACACACACACTTCTCTCTGTCTCTCTCTCATTTTCTCCACTTCTCCCTGTCTCTTACACACACAGACAGACACTCACACACCTCTCCCCCCCCCCTCTCTCTCTCTCTGTTTCTCTATGTGTGTCTGTCCTTTCTTTTCTCTCTCTCTCTCTTTCTTCCTCTATCTGCATTAGTACACATTTGTCTAGAAATATACTCATTTTTGCTATGTGATTACTTGGGTATAGAACCTCCTTTAGATTGAAGAAATGACAGAAAAAGTCATACTTGGAGAGCTTATTTTAGGGCAGAAATTGCTTAGTATCAAGAACTGAAATTACTTCAAGGAGAGGCCGTTAAACAGGCTACAATTGTTGAAAAACCTTCAGCTTCAGGGGGCAATGCCCCCTGACCCCCACAAGGGGCTCTGCCCCTTGACCCCACCAGGGGGCAATGCCCTCCCCCCCCCTTTTTTACAGTTTTTTGACTGTCAATTCCCACTACTGCAACACTGAAACTTGATGGGGCATCACAGACAACACGGGAATGTGTATACAGTTGTATAAGGGTGGAATTGTAGTTAAACTGCTTCAGGATTGAATTTTTTTTTCAGGATTTGGAATGTCTGGAGGACAAAAAAAAAGGGGGGTTTTAGGATTGAGAGATTTTTTCACTTTCACCCATGCTTAGATTGAAATTTTTTATGCTAAGTGCACATTTTAGGCCAACGATTGTTTTTGATTTAACCCAGTTAACTGCAGTAGAAATATTCAATCTTGTTATGAAGAAAATTTGCTCCAAATGGCTATAGATGTTGTTTTCTTTCCAGCTGTAAAGTGTGTAGACATTGTTAAAATGCAAGCACTATTTGTCGATGGAAGTCCTTGAAAATGAGAGTGAGGTCCTTGAAAGTCCTTGAAAAGTCCTTGAATTTTCTTCCAAAGATCTGTATGAACCCTGTTGTGTCTATGACTGTTTCTACCTTCCCCCTTCCCTCGTATACTTTCACCCTCATTCTTCTGGCTGATGCTCCATCCCGAGAACATGGTCTCATGAGTTAGGTTGGCTCTCTTTGTTCAGTAAGCTTTGCAGTCATGAATATAGATTAGTGAATGGGAAATGATGCTCACTGTTGTAGCAAAATGGAGAGATAGGGGCTCCCGTTTCTGCTACAAATAACAATGCACAACTACTAGAATTCTAGGAATTGTAGCCTCCCTACAGGGTGTTAGTCTCTCAGCATTTCACTGCTGAGATGCTGTATGTTTAGGGAAATGTCAGGCCTACCGCCCACTTAAACACAGCCTTGCACAATTTGCTGGTGTCTCTAAATTTTGAAACGTGGTACTGCACTCCTTTCACTCTGTCTGCAAGGGAGGCAGTAAGGACTAGCACATCACAGTGTTTTGAGATGAGTTGGAGTCTCCGGTTTTATGGTTTTGACATTCCGTGGTACAGGTTTGAGAATTTGGAAATGGTACAAAGCTTCAGTATCTGGGAGCAATTGTAACAGACAAGGGATCCAAGCCTGAAATACTTGCAAGGATTGCACAGACAGTTACAGCAATGACAAAATTGAAGACCATTTGGAAGAACTGGAACATCTCACTCTGCTCAAAGATCAGGCTGATGCGCACTCTTGTCATCTCAATATTCCTGTATGCTTGTGAGTCATGGACCCTCACAGCGAATCTCGAGAGGAGAATACAGGCCACATAGATGAGATGCTTTCACAGACTCCTTGGCATCTCTTACAAAGACCACATTACTAATGAGGAAGTGAGAACCAGAATCTGTCAAGCCATCGGGCCCTTTGAATATCTGACCACAGTCAAAAAACGCAAACTGAAGTGGTATGGACATGTCGCAAGATCAACAAGGCTTGCCAAGACGATTCTGCAGGGAACTAGGCAAGGTGGGAGAAGGAGAGGCAGGCAGAGAAAGAGATGGGAGGACCATGTCCAAGAGTGGACGGGCCTCAGGCTGAGGGACACCCTGAGAAAGGTCATGGACAGAGGGAAATGGAGAGAACTGGTTGTGAGGTCTTCCGTGGCGCCCCTATGGTCTTAAGAAGAAGAAGAAGGTAAGGTCATTATTTATTGTGTATGGGGAGGGAGTAGCTTCCCTTGCTTGGTAGCCAGCAAGATGCATCACTCAACAGCAGTTAAAATATTATTTCTTGTGAATATCTGAGTTCAACATGCCTGTGAAAGGATTACCATCGACTTTAGAATGTATGCTGAATGCAGTGCTGTGTGACAACGCGGTGTCATCTTTTAAAATTGACGGCAGAGGCAGTCAAACTATCGTAGTTCTCAGACTGACAGCAAAGACTTCTTTTATCCCCCTGCTACTGAAGACAGGAGTGTTGTGTACAGACAGAAGTGTCCATCTCGAATCAACAGAGATCGGAGGAGGGCTGAGGTGCACAGAGCAGGAAAGAAGGCAAGGCAAGTACTACATCCCCAACAGGGTTGTTTTGGCCAACTTCCTCCACATTGAGTAATTCAAATTCAAAAATACTTTATTTCTAAAACAGAGAAATTCCAGTGGGTTACAAGCCATATATAAGAACAAAAACCACATTAAAATATCAATATAGAACAACACGGTTCTGAACATCAGCACGCACCCATCACAGTATAAAAAGCACCCACAAGTTAGCATTTCCTCAGCCAGTTGTAAACTCAGCCACATAATATCACAAACATTTGTGTAGGCACCAGTATGCCCACACGCTCACACATGGCTCAGTATATACATACATGCACACATACACACACAACATTAAAAACATTCGCACATGTGCACATGCATCTTAAGACATAAACCAAATTGTTATAACATATTATATGATAAGACAAATACCAATTAAATTTGTACACTGTTCTATTAAGATATTGAACACAGTCTTACACACACACACACACACACACACACACACACACACACACACACACACACACACACACACACCAGGCGCGTGCACGCACACGTACACACACATAATGTATGATAAAAACAAATATCAATGATTTTTTTTTTTATGAATATTTTGTCCATTAAAATACTGAGCGCAGTTTAGAATGATAAAAGATAGCCATTCCTACACTTCAAAATCTATTTTTTTACCTGAGCACTGAATCTCACTCTCTCCCCCCCCCCCCTTCCCCTCTCTCTCTCTCTCTCTCTCTCTCTCTGGCTGTCTCACTGTCTTACTACGGGTTAGTTCAGACTTATTGTCATTCACTTATTAAGCAGCATAATTGAGGTGGGAATAAAACTATTTTTATAGCGCAGAGTCCTAGACTTGGGCTTTTTGTAGCGCTTTTGAGATGGAGAAGTTCAAAGTATTTTGCTAGCACATGAGTACCGTCAGTTACAATCTGTCTGGCTCTATCTCTCACACAGCATTGATACAAATCATTCAGTTTCATTTGCTCACAGACCACAATTTTGCCACACCTGGTTACAATTCTGTTCAGTACGTTTCTGTTTTTCACAGTAAGGCTTCTGTACCAACACATCAAGGAGAGGAGAGAACAGACTTGATGAAACATCGATAAAAATTCTGTAAACTTTCACGTTTACCTGAAGACTATGGAGCTTTTGAAGTAAAAAGAAGCGAGAATGGCATTTTGTATTCACTATATCTGTATTAGCATTAAAATTCAGTTTATCATCAATAACAGTATTTAGATATTTATACTCAGCACACGTTCAATCATTATACCATCAATGAAAAGATTTGGTATAGGCTCAGGGTTTTTACGAAAATCAATAAACATTTCCTTTGTGTTTTTAACGTTCAAGTCTAGACAATTTCGTTTGCACCAAGAGGCAAACTCTTCATTTTGTTGAGAATACATGACATGGGAGTTAGGTCTTCCAGAGCAGAGTCATCAGAATATTTGATTAAGGTATTAGATCAGAGCCAGTGCAATCATTAGTGTAAAGGGTGAAAAGAATGGGAGACAGAACAGTGCCTTGGGGAGAACCAGTAGAAGTTGATTTTTCAGTCAATATTGCTTTCTGAAAACGGACAAACTGTTCGTTCCATCAAAAAACTCATTATCCAGAGAATAAGCCAAAGGACAGACTTTATAGAGAGTAGTTTAAGTGCTAGGAGATGGGGCTGAATAGTATTAAAGGCAGAGGAAAAGTCGACAAAAAGTATACGAACAAAAGGGTTGGGTTTTTGTAGGTGACAGTAGTAGTAATACTGCTGACCAGCCTGAGAAGAGCCCTGTTATTGCAGACAGTTTTCCATATACCCCATGTTCTTCCCCTGTACCCCTGTCTTCAAATGGCCATGTGAAGACAAAGTACAGATTGATATGTCGCCAAATAGTATAAACAAAAAGTATTGTTACAATAAACAGAATGTGACACTGAAGAGGAAGGGTTGTGCAAATGTGAGGGGGCAGGTTAGATGAACAAAAATGCAAGTGACAATGCTTGAGCATATGGATATTAACAGTGACATTGCAGCAGAAAGTACTCCGGTTTCTGAGCACAGTACTCTTGTTTCGGAATCAGATAAGAAAAATACAAGTTCAGTGTTGACTTAAGTGATATGGAGGCAATCTTTAAGCGGTCTTATAAACACTTTAACAAGCAACTTGATAATCTTTATCTGGCTGTACAAGAAGTTGCAGCTGAATGCAAATCTCTTTCTGATGGAAATCCTGGCAGAGATGTTTCTGAATTGCTACATAGGTCACTAAATCCTTTGCTATATTTTTGTTGTTATATTGTAATCAAAATAGTACGATGCCTCAGAGCAAGAACGGTTTATCTGAAAAAATTACCAATTTTCAATTTTTTGATATTTGGTAGAATTTACTGTAAACTTTCAGATGACAAAAGGATAAAATAAAACTTTCATTAATTTCAAAGATATTTGAAGAAAACTGTTTTTGCACAAAATAGCCCAAGTAAATTTCTCATGCAGAAAAGGACGACTGCACGACACTCCGCTTTTGCTCTAAAGGCTGTAGTGCCAATTAACTGAGTAATTTGTGTAAGAAAGGACTTCCAGCTGTGCAAAAACCCTTCTTGCATGGGAAGGGATACAGTATTTATTTATTCATTTATTTATTTATTTATTTATTTATTTATTTATATATTCTTTTATATCGAGGATAACAATAAGCAATCATGTGCTTTTTTTCATCCGGTCCCGTGTGCATGCAGTTTTGTAAATAATTTTATTGTCATCTGTTCCCACCGGCACACGATGGCCTACTCTTACGAAAGCGAACGCACGCAGAACATCTTGCGCACACGTTAAATCCTGTTCCGCTTTTCGTAAGAGTAGGCCATCGTGTGCCGGTGGGAACAGATAAGATTTACAAAACTGCATACACACGGGGACCGGATGAAAAAAAAGCACATGATTGCTTATTCTGTTATCCTCGATATAAAAGATAAATAATAAATAAATAAATAAATAAAAGCGGAACAGGATTTAACGTGTGCGCAAGATGTTCTGCGTGCGTTTGCACACGGGGCGTTCGCACACAGTAGGACTACTGAGCAGGTTTACGCAACATTGGCGGGCCTGGGTGCTGTGTGGTTCTTGTCCCCGCCAACTGGTGGCTGGAATGTGATCTTCTCTGGGAAAAAGGGTCAAGCTTTGTGCCCCACCTTTCTTGCATGAGAGGAACTGCCCTGCCTGCTGTATTTTCTTTGTAAGAACACCACATCTGGCTTCGCTGCCAGTGTTTTTGCTATCGTGGCATTCGGAGAATATCCCACTTTCTTCACTAACATCACTTTGAGATGATGGACTTCGTGGACACTTCCTTTTGTCAGGTATGTATGCTGTTTGTGTTCGTGTACTTAGTAAACAGTCAGTTTTCTTTCTTTTTTTTCTTCTCTAATCAGTTAAGTCCTGTTTCCTACTCCATCTATGAATGAAAACGTCTGTTAGTTGACTGTTCGTGAAAGTGACAGTTCATGGTTGATTCATTTTCACAGACATTTTTATTCTTTGTTGATTTACATAAGTTTATTGTTGCTTTCTTGGCACTGTTAGGTCATTTTCATTGTTTCAGGCTCTGATCCTCATTGTGATTATCCATTGTAATGGTGTTAGTGATACTACTACTACTACTACTTCTACTTCTACTACTACTACTACTACTACTACTACTACTACTACAGGGTTTGCACTAGGATTTTTTAAAACCGGTACTGCGAGTTGCCATTTCAGAGATATCTTGACCAACTCCCCAAAATCGGTCCCCAGAAAATAAAATCCCGTACGTAGCCTACTGTGAACAAAACGAAACTATTCAGTGAGGGGGTGGGGTAGGGAGGGATTGTTCGGCAGCAAAACTAAATCTAAATTGAACGCAAATCTCTCAGACTTTGACTGCCGTGCTGCTGCCACTCGCTTCTTGGGCACGAAGCCACGCAGGAGATAGGATTTTTTTTCTAGCACCTGTGTCACTGTCTATGTCAGTTTGTTGTTTTGCATGGCATAATTCGTGAGACTTATATTCTTCTTTCTTGTTTCTATGCTTAGCGCTCATCCAGATCTTTCGTTCAATTTAGATTTAGTTTTCGACTCTTCTCTCTCAAAGCAACGCGCAAATTCATAGTCAAAGACTCTCGCTTTTCGTAAGAGCAGGCCATCGTGTGCCGGTGGGAACAGATGACATTTACAAAACTGCATACACATGGGGACTGGATGTAAAAAAGCACAGGAGTGCTTATTCCATTATCCTCAATATAAAAGATTAAAGGAATAAAGAATAAATCAATCTAGGCCCCATTTACTCATTGTGAATGGAAGTTACTGTCATGCCGAGAAGAGCGCGAAGCTCTATTCTTTCACAGTGAAACATGCTGTTCTGCGTGCTAGGCTAATGAGGTTGGCGCTGAAGATGTTCGTCGAAAGGGGTGGTAGGAAGGGGTAGGTGGTAAGCACAGTACAGGCGCATGACAGACTGTCAGAAACTGTCACTTCAGACTTTTTTTTTTTTTAGACGGAAATCTAATCGGTCACAGGCAAACAGAATCAGTACGCGGTACGGGCTGCTTCGAAAATTTTCGGTATTCCCTGTTTACAATCGGTAAAATACCGACAATTACCGGTTATTGCGAACCCTGCTACTACTACTACTACCACCACCACCAGTAGTAGTAGTAACAATAATGATAAAGATAATAGTTATGATATAATAATAGCAATAATAATTATGATGATAGTAATAATAATGATAACAATAATAATAAATAAAATAATAAAAGTGATAAATAATAATGTTATATTATGCAGCTTGCGCCAAATAACTAAAAAATTGTACCCCCCCCCTTCCCAACTCCTTCTCCTTAAAGACGGGACATGTTGAATTTGTAAGTCATTGGTTCTAGGCTAAAGCAGGTTTAAAGTTTTCTTGTTGACCCAAAGCTGGGGGTGGGGGGGGGGGTGGGGGGGGGGGATGGTTGGTGCACTGTACAAACTTCTTCTTTTCTTCTGGAGAGAGAGAGAGGGGGGGGGGGGGCAGATTTGTGTATTGGTATGTGTGGCTGTATGGCAAAGTAGTGAACAGACATTAAATAAAACAATATACATTCATTCACACACACACACACACCACACCACCCACACACCACACACACACACACACACACACACACACACTGACTCACTGACACACACACACACTCTCATACACACATAAACACATGCACTCACACATGCTTTCACACACACACAATTCATTTACTCACACACACACACTCCTACTTACTCATTTAAACACACACATACACCACACACAGAAACACACACACTCATTCACTCACTCTCACACACACACACACACACACACACACACACACACACACACACACACGCACACACGCACACACATTTAAACACACACATACACATGTGCGCGTACACAGACACGCGCACACACACGCATGTGCTCGCACACGCACGCACGCGTGTGCTCACACACACACACACACACACACACACACTCCTCTCTCTCTCTCTCTCTCTCTCTCTCTCTCTCTCTCTCTCTCTCTCTCTCTCTCTCTCTCTCCTCTCACACACGCACACATACACACTCTCTCTCTGTGTCTCTCCCCTCTCTCTCTCTCATACACACACACACACACACACACACACACACACACACACACACACACACACACACACACACACACTGGATCACAAGACATCCAGCATCAGCAAAAAGCAATTCACTTTGGAGACCCATGCCATTGTTTGTAATTTGTGCTGCAGAGAAACAGACGGATGACGTGATGCCACAGCTGTTGGGGAGAGATCACAGAATTCACCATCTTCGGAAGTTTGCATACAATGAGCACGACAAAAGACCGGACAATCTGCTACACCACAATGAAATATAAAGAATTAAAATCCCAGCTGATGACAACTGCTTTTTGAGGCTGCAGCATGACATCTAAATCAGCATGACTACCAGTCACTGTGAGAAGCACTCTTATCTTCTCATGGAACAAACATTTGACGCCACTATGTTTTTTTTGACGTCACTGGGCGTGATGCTGAAAACGTCACACAGCCTTGTCTTGCATCATCAACTGTGTGGAAATAGTGCATGGAACTCAAATGCCAATGACAATCTACCTCTGGGCCTAGCTAATCTGTCTAACATGAGAATGAAGATCTTCTCTAGCAAACTCAATACACCACAGTGGAGGATCACTGCTACACTGAACAGTGGACAGTTTTCTTCCATCCTCAGTCCAGGACCATCTGGCTTTAGTTGCTCTGAGGGTCAACCAGAACACTATGATGGCTGTCTGTTTGAAAGATGTCACATGTCTACAGAATTTGGTGACATAGGTGCGACTCCAAGTAGAAATTCTGCATCCAGGGATGGTCAGGCTTCAGGAGAAGGCAGCACTGGCGAATCTCCTGCCTCTCAGTGTGATTCCCATGATCAGTCGGTACAGCTCACAGCAAAGGAGGAAAGAGCTCAAGTGTGCAAACGATTTTTCGAAGCTAAACTAGCTTGTTAAGATTCATACAAAAACCACGACCTTGAAAATTATGCTGATGAGACCTTCCGGGGTCAAGATGGACAGGGAAAAAGCGCGCACACACACACACACACACACACACACACACACACACACACACACACCACTGACACAACACACACACACACGCCCACATTTTTATTTAATCATTTAAAGCACCATGACTAACAAAACAACAACACACAACACTCATCACCACCACACACACACACACACACACACACACTCACACACACACACACACACAGATGTAAGAATACAGGTTATAAAGACCATTGACTACAAGATACGTATAAACTGTCAGGGTTTTTCAAATTGTGAATTTTTGTTTTTCTTCTAACCCTTTTAGATATGAATGCAGTTTCACTTCACTTTGTTCAGTAGTGTGATGCTTTTGTGCTGCTGAACTTTGCTACTCTCAGACTGCTTTTAAAGGAAACGAAAATTTGCATCCGTTAAATCTGATCAAGGAGTGACTCTGACAGTTTGAAAATAACACCACCAAAGAAACAAAGCAATCAAATTACCTGTTCAAATCTGTGAGGTGGTTGATGTGTGAATTAGGCCTACTTTTGCTAAGCAGTGATTTTTTCCCCCTTTTGTGCTTATAGGGATGTACCT
This sequence comes from Stramonita haemastoma, assembly GCA_030674155.1. Classification (NCBI taxonomy): domain Eukaryota; kingdom Metazoa; phylum Mollusca; class Gastropoda; order Neogastropoda; family Muricidae; genus Stramonita; species Stramonita haemastoma. Next base: position 7,624,580 of record CM060328.1, on the reverse strand, counting down.
TCCTCATTATGGAGACTGCGGAGTATAAAGGTATGTGAGATTTTTGTCTGCATGATTTATATTCGGTGTTCATATACTGTAAAACATTTTTGCTACAGAAAGCTTGCAGAATCTTTCGCGAGTATAACAAGGAAGAAAGGACTTAAACTGTAGGTCCTTCACCAGTATTTCATAGAAGAACAGGCTAATTGCATGGTGTATTATTATTATTATTATTAATATTTTTTTTTTTTTTTTTTTTTTTTTAATAATTACATTATTTTCATTATCATTATTATTGTGTTTTTGCATGTGAATGTCACTCTGCCTGGGAAATAAGATGTGTTTTACCATAAAATTGTCAATAAATAATTTATTGTTTTCTCAACACATTTTATTTCGTTTTGTTCTGTGTATGGAAGGAAGTTATGTTGTAATGGTGTAATGTTTTTGCCTGAAATTCGTTAGCATTCAGAAACGTTTTTCTCAAGCAAGAAAGGTCTGTTTTAACGGTGTAGCGTTTTTGCATGAAATTCATTAGCATTCAGAAAGATTTTTCTCAGCATGAAAGGTCAGTGTAACGGTGTAGCGTTTTTGCATAAAATTACTTAGTATCCGGAAACACTTTTTTCTCAAGCAAGAAAGGTCAGTCGTAACGGTGTGGCATTTTTGCACAAATTTAGCATCGAAACGCTTTTTTCAGGCAAGACTGGATTGTCTCTCAGTCGTCTTTTCTTCCTCAAAATTTCACAGGCAGGTTCCGATAAAATATTTTAGGCAAAAAAGGGTTACCAGTTGTAAAAATGCATTTTAGCGCTTTCTTCTACATGTATTACAACACAAACATACTGTGGTAAAGATCTCATCAATGCCCTTCCTCTCTCCGAAAACCAAATGCTTCCATTCAATCCTCGATTTGTTCTGACCTTTCAAACTTTTCAAGTGAGCATATCTCGAAACTTTTGAAAATGGCAACTCTGCCAGTAGACCGTTCTTGCTCTGAGGAATCGAGTACATGAAAGGCATAGAGACTGACATAACACAATTAACACCTTGATGTGGAAGCCATGTCATGTGATTATTTATACTGTTTTGGGTGTTCTTTTTTGACTCATCAAACTTTTTGCTAAATTTGATATTTTGCTGTAATCATGTTTATTCATTTCTCTTTGTTTATGGACACTCTTGAGTCTGAACAATAAACCATTTTGTCATTGTCATTGTCATTGTATGGTGAGGGCTTCATTGTTTGAAATGTCATGTCATCAGTTCTGCATCATCGTCTTTTTCAAGTATTCCTTAATGGGATGTGCAGATGCAGAATGTTTGCATGGGAACGGTTCTCAGCACCACGTGATAACTCAGCCTTCCAGAGATGAGTGGAAGTAAGTCTGCCGTTTGATGGTGTTTGCATGGGAATGGTTATGAGCACCACATGCTGATTCTGCCTTCCAGAGATGAGTGGAAGTAAGTCTGCTGTTTGATGGTTTTGTGATTGTTGTGTATGGTCTGTTCACTGGTTGACTTGGTATTACTGGTGTTGTAAAGTGAGTTGTTTTTCCGACTGTGTTGAAGTTTGATGTTCTGCCACTTTGAATGTTGATGCCATCTGTCACTTTGATGTTATGTCATTGCAGTTTATCTTCATCATGGCCAAACTGGATTTTCTTTGTCAGTCTCCGATCCTTCGTTGGTCTCGGACTTTCGGTGGAAGTGCATGACTATCTGCACAGCAGTGACCATTTTCCTGTGGTCTATGCACGGAGTGGGGCGGTAGAGGAATCCGTTACAGAGAGGTTCAACATCAGGAGGGCCAACTGGGATGCCTTCAGGGCCGACATTGTTTTCAGAATGGATGAGGAGGCTGTCTTGTCTGCAGAAGATCCAGCAGAGGCACTGACGTCGTGCGTGGTACAGGCTGCAAGGCAGTTGGCTCCTAGGACCAGCGGTCAACTGGGACACCTAAGGTGCACTGGTTCGACAAAAAATGCAGAGTGGTCCGGAGGAAACGCAAAAGACGCAGCGTCTGGTCAGGCAGCATCCATCTCCAGCAGCAGTCTCGGCCCACCAGAAACTGCGAGCCAAGTCTTGTTTCATTTTCAAGGCGTGGAGGCGCTTTTGCTCCAAGCTGAACAGCAGAACCTCCAGCAAGAAGGTCTGGAGGGTGATAGCAAAGATTAAGGGGTAGGGCACCTCCATGTCGATCAACCATTTACGCTTGGGGGACGCTTTGGTCACCTACAGGGAGGCGGTGGCTAATTTGCTGGCCACCGCCTTGAGGGCAAACTCATCAGAAACGAAAATGCAGGCATTCTTGAACACAAAATTGCGTCGGGAGAAAGTGCCTTTTGAGTTTCTGCGTCCCGCAAGGAAGAGTATAACCTGCCATTTTCTTTCCTGGAGCTGAAGAGCGCCTTGCAGTCTTGCGGCGAGACTTCAGCGGGCCCTGACGGGGTCCATTATAGCCTCTGAAGCACCTTCCGGAAATCTGCCTGCAGACCCTCCTGAAGGTCTGTAACAGGATCTGGATGACAGGGTTTTTCCCCCTGTCTTGGCAGATGGCCTGCATTGTTCCTATCCCAAAACCGGCAAAGACATTAAGGACCCCGGCAATTACAAACTGATTGTGCTCACCAGCTGCGTTTGTAAGGTGCTGGAAAAGATGGTAGGTTGCGGCAGCCCTGGCATATCTGTCATCACAGCTGAAAAAGGGCCGTTTTTCGATCTTTTCACTTCTTTATTACTCTGCTTCTGTTGTACGATTAATTTTTTTATATATCAAAATAAAGTTCGGTCTTTTCTCTTTTGATTGAGTACATTTTTATTTCTGTGACTGATCTGAGATGAATACGCGAAGTGCGTGAATGAGGTGTGTGTTCCACTAAAAAACGTTGCGCGGCCGCCATTTTCATGAACACGGACAAAGCTTCAAAAGACATGCCCACTTTAAGTTCCACGAGTATTCGCGATAATCAACCATGCTATATCAGGTATCACTGTGTTCAGTATTTATTCTACAATACTGAAATGGGTAAACAATTATTGATTTATGGATAGTTTTTGCCTTGGAAAAAGGCACTTTACGGCTATTTTCTCACACCACCCAGGTGTAAAAGGGGTACCAACCTTGTGTTGGGGGTTAACCCTGCGATAGACTGGCGTCCTATCCAGGGGGGAGTCTATGACTCTCAGTCGCTTAACGCCACAGAAACCGGGATAAGCACTGGCCTGATGAGCCTTAGGCTCGGGACAGACTTTAACTTTTAACTAACTGTGTCACAGATACTTGTTGTGAGTAAAAGTTGATCATTTCGGAAATTCGGTTATGTACATTTTCAGAGTGCCTGAGCATGTAATTGTTGAGACTTTTGAGTGAAATTTGTTTTATATGAAAGAAAATTATTTTGTCTAACTTAAAACTTTGAACATGAATTCAATATCTTGGATTTTTTCTTCTTTTGAGAATGCTGAAAATGCTCACCATTTCTATTTTTAGCAAGAAGGTTCAAAGGTCAATATAAATAAGCAAAGTCTTCAAATGTTAAAAAAAAAAGTTATATTTAAAAATTTTGGTTTATTCTGAACACATTGACAAATTACTGTTAAAATTTGGTCCACAACTGCACATTTTAGAAGCACTTAAATATTGCTACCTTGATTTTGCTACTAAAATGTGAAAAACACTGAAACTGTTGAGAGTTAAGCCATTACTTGGAGCATTTTTACAAACTATTTGAGGGAACACAAACATTGTTTATAATAGATGATTGTTCAGCCGAACAAGACATGATTGAAAAGACTCTAAGCTAGCTTTTATGGAAGACATGCAAGAGGTAGTGTGTGGGTGTTAACTCGAATATATAAATTAATTCAGTGTTAAAAGACTTTAGAGAACAGCTTAAAATGGTTGTGTTGTTCTATACAAAGGATAGAAATAGTTTTGATGAATGTTTGTGTGAGAATGATGCATTTGAAACAAAAGAAGAGAGAGATAAGATTAAACATCAATTGAAGTGTCAGAATTCTGAAATTAGTATTAAAGACAGACAATCCAGCCTCTTCTTTCTTCTTCTTCTCTTCTTCTTCTTCTTCTTCTCTCTTCTTCTCTTCTTCTTCTTTCTTCTTCTATCCCTATTTCTATTAGTCTATTTAGACCGTAGGGGCGCCACGGAAGACCTCGCAACCAGCTCTGTCCATTTCCCTCTGTCCTACCTTTCTCAGAGTGTCTCTCAGCCTGAGCCCGTCCACTCTCGGATGTTGTTCTCCCATCTCTTTTTCTGCCTGCCTCTCCTTCTCCCGCCTTGCACATTTCCTTGCAGAATCATCTTGGCAAGCCTTGTTGATCTTGCGACATGCCCATACCACTTCCGTGTGCGTTTTTTTGACTGTGGTCAGGAGATCTTCAAAGGGCCAGATGGTTTGACCGATTCTGATTCTCACTTCCTCGTTATTAATGTGGTCTTTGTAAGAGATGCCAAGGAGTCTGCAAAAGCATCTCATCTCTGTGGCCTGTATTCTCCTCTCGAGATCCGCTGTGAGGGTCCATGACTCACAAGCATACAGGAATATTGAGATGACCAGAGTGCGCATCAGCATATATCCCAAACAGCATCTAAATATTGATTCTTTGCTGTTTGAGTGAGTGAGGGGAGGGGGGAATGTGTGTGCATGCCTGTGTGTGTGTGTGTGAGTGGAGAGAAAATGAAAAGAAGAAGATGGGTGTATGGGATGGGGTGGGTGTAAACTTTTTATATATTTTTTGTCGCCCCCAATAGGGGCTAATTGAGGCAGGAGTAGTTTCCCTTTGGCTTGTGGTTTCAAAAATGTCAGTCAGCTTTCGAAATAGAAACCTGGCCTTGTTTTGGTGCATCAGATGTATGTCTGTTTCGCCTGCGAAACGTGGCCTGTTTTGTGATTGGACCATGCCACCCCTCACAGCGTTGAATGTATGTCGTGTTTCGCAGGCGAAAACATGGCCTGTTTTGTGATTGGTTCTTGCCAGTGCTGCTGCCAGGGTTAATGAAATCAATACTGCTTCAAGCCAGACAGTGGCAGACGTGTGGAGAGACTTAGGATCAACACTGGGCCTTTGCTGGGTCACACAGCAGAGGTTGTACTAGCCTTTCCAAAAAGCAGAAAATCTGCATCAGTTTGCAGATGTTTTAGGATGATCTTTCTGTCTCTGTAGAGGTGATCAACAGAACACGCCTTTTCGTTTTGCCTCCAAATATAGCCATGTCCTTATAGTAACATTTATGATCACAATGACATTTTTTTGTTCATTGGTAAACTGGTTTTGTGAGCCAGAATCACTCTCAATACTGAACCCTAAAAGATCCGGAGTTAGTCCAGTTTGTGACCCCCAGCAATCCCAACACTTGATCCTAAAAGAGCCACAGACATTTCACTGCTCTGACTTTCTTTAGCATATCGAAGCTTTCAGCAGACTGCGCATTTCATACATCTTTAGACTAAGGCAGTTTCAGAGGTTCTGGCAGTGGTGTGATGTCGGGCTGGTCCCTGCAAAACCCAGCCATAATCCTCTGCAGCCATCGGTCCAACAGTTGCATCATGTAAGATGGAATAAAATAATTGGTTAAAAACAGTTGCAGAATATGTGCGTGGTCAGAGTTTGCTGCTGTTCATGGTATTGACTTTTCTGCTTCACTTAGCAGAATGAAGCTACAGCAACTGCTGCCACAACAAACGCTTGTTCTGTGTGTCTGGGCCTGATCTTACCTGGGTGTTTTTTTTTGGGGGGGGTTGTTTGTTGTTTGTTGTTTGCTTATAAGAGAATAGTAAAATGTATTGTTGAAGGTCAAAAGGGGTCAAACGTTAGGTTTGACCTTTGTGAGTTTGAACATACATCTTACTATTCTCTTGCATTAACTCGATTCAGTTACACTTTTACAGTGAAAATTTTGCTTGGATTCTTTCCTTGTTGTTGAAAGTATTTTATTGATTTTTCTTTCTTTAGGAAATGGAAAGTAGTGGGGGGGGGGGGGGGGGGACTTCCATTTTGTTTTAACTGATGCTAAAGGTCAGATCTAGCAGAGGAGAAGGATTTCAGATGTCAAAATATCTGGGTTTTACGTAGGTTTTAAAAAAAAAAAAATATCTAATCAACAGTATGCTGTCAGACAGTATGTGACAGACTTAGAGAGTTGAAGAAAAAGAAAAATGAAACCACAGAAAGAGCGGAACAATATAGGGCACTCAACAGAAGAATCAGGAAGTCCATGACAGAAGCAAAGGAGAAATGGATAGGCAAACAGTGCCAGGACATTGAAGAAAACATCAAGTAAAACAACGGCAAGAAAGCATATCAACAGGTGAAAGACCTCACTGGCACAAAAACAGGGAAGAAGCTAGACAAAAAATGGGAAGTGCCTCACTGATGACCAGGATATTCTGAATGGTGGACAGAATACTGCTTCGACCTGCATAACTTCAAAACCACAGGGATTCAGAAGTCCTCACTGCCCCCACAAGCACAGATCAGACAGAACCCTATCTTCTGAAAAGTGGAAACAGCAGTCAGATCACTGAAAAAGGGGAAGTCAGCAGGGGCTTACAACATTCCTGCTGAGTTTGTTCAAGCTGGAGGGGAAGCCATGATCGATGCTCTACTTAAAATCTGCAACAAGATCTGGCAGACAGGAAAATGGCCAACACCATGGACACAGTCACTCATCACCACCCTCTCCACGAAAGGAAATCTTCAGCAGGCCAGAATTACCGCACAATCAGCCTCATGTGCCACCCAAGCAAGGTCATGTTGAAGATAATATTGAACAGACTGAAGCCACAAGCAGAGACCATTATTGCTGAGGAATAAGCAGGTTTCAGAGCAGGGCGTAGCACAACTGAACAGATATTCAACCTAAAAATACTCTGTGATTTGGTACCTCCAACACCAACAAGACCTCTCCATGTTTTTATTGATTTTAAGAAGGCATTTGACAGGGTGTGGCATGCAGCTTTGTGGCAGCCATGAATTTGTACAGCATCAATGTAAACTTGATCTTCTTCTCTATCTTGTAGTCTATTTAGACCGTAGGGGCCCACGGAAGACCTCGCAACCAGCGCTCTCCATTTCCCTCCATCCTCAACCTTTCTCAGGGTATCACTCAGCCTGAGGCCACCCACTCTCGGATGTTATCCTCCCATCTCTTTCTCTGCCTGCTCTCCTTTTCCCGTCTTGCATAGTTCCCTGCAGAATCATCTTGGCAAGCCCTGTTGATCTTGCGACGTGCCCATACCACTTCAGTTTGCGTTTTTTTACTGTGGTCAGGAGATCTTCAAAGGGCCAGATGGTTTGACCGATTCTGATTCTCACTGACATTTATTAATGTGGTCTTTGTAAGAGATGCCAAGGAGTCTGTGAAAGCATCTCATCTCATGTGGCCTGTATTCTCCTCTCGAGATCCACTGTGAGGGTCCATGACTCACAAGCATACAGGAATATTGAGATGACCAGAGAGCGCATCAGCCTGATCTTTGAGCTGACGAGATGTTCCAGTTCTTCCAAATGGTCTTCAATTTTGTCAGTGCTGTAACTGTCTGTGCAATCCTTGCGAGTATTTCAGGCTTGGATCCCTTGTCTGTTACAATTGCTCCCAGATACTTGAAACTTTGTACCGTTTCCAAATTCTGACCACTGACCCTGATGTTGGTGTTGATATTGTTGGTCATCAGCTTGGTCTTCTGCGCATTGATCTCCATGCCATAGGCTGTTGAAGTCTTGTCGAGGCGTTCCTCAACCTAACTCTCTTCTTCTTTCCCTGCCAGTCCATCGATGTCATCAGCAAAATGCAAGTTGATAATTGTTCTGCCTCCAATGCCAACTGTTCCTTCATGATCTTCCAGTGCATTAGTCATGTTTCTCTCAAGGAAGATGTTGAAGAGAGTAGGTTAGAGCAGCAGCCTTGTTTGACGCCGACCGTCGTCCTGAACCAATCCCCTATGCCACCTTGAAATAGACTGTGCTAGTGGCCTTGTTATAGAGCTCCTCAATGACTCTGATCATGTTGGCATTGATGTTGTACAGCCTTCATGGTAGCCCACAGAGCTGCATGCGATACCCTGTCAAAGGCCTTTTTGAAATCCACAAAAGCATAGTAAATGTCTTGCTGATGCTGAAGGTACTTCTCGCAGCAGCATCAGCAAACCTGATCAGAGTCATCAAAAAGCTGTATCAGGCCACCAGTGCAGTGTACTACAACAGCAACATTAGAGAGTGGTTTCGAACAACAGTTGTAGTAAGGCAGGGCTGTCTACTCTCACCCACTCTTTTCAACATCTTCCTTGAGAGAATCATGGCTGGTGCACTGGAACACCATAAAGGATGTTAGTATTGGTAGCAGAACAATCACAAACCTTCGCTTCGCGAACAACATTGACAGACTAGTGGGAGCAGAACAGGAGCTTGCCTGCTTAACAGAACACCTGAACAAGGCCTCTATAACATACAGCATGGAAATCAGTGCAGAGAAGACCAAACTGATGACCAATAACACCAAGAGCATCAGCACCGATATCAGGGTCAATGAACCAGAAGCTGGAAAAAACAGTTCACAGCTTCAAGTACTTTGGCGCTATCGTATCAGACAAGGGGTCCAAGCCAGAGGTGGTATCAAGATTGCATAGACAATAACTGCACTGTCAAAACTGAACACCATCTGGAAAGATAAAAATATTGAGTCAAATCAGAATCGATCTGTCGTATCCACATCTGTATGCTGTGAATCATTGACTTCTCTGAAAGATGAGATGGTGATATAAGATGATAGATATCCCATTCCTGTTCCTGTGAATCATGGACCTTCTCTGTAATGGAAGGTAGATATAAAGAGGATAGCTATCCCTTCCTGTATGCTGTGATCATGACTCTTGAAAGATGGATAGATGGGTAGATATAAGAGGATAGATATCCATCTTATGCCTGTGAAATCATTGACCTTCTCTGAGATGATAGATGGTATTAAAAATGGATGGATAGAGTGTTCGTTGAGTAAGGTCATATGATTTGACTGTATATCTGTAAAAAAAAACAAAAAACCCACCAACTTTCGAACTTTACAACTGTAGAGAAAACATTGTACTAATGCCATGTACCTTGATTTCTTTGTCTTGTACAGCCGGAAAATAGGCACCTGCAAGGGTGCAACCACCAGCACCATCTTCATGGTGGTGAAGTATAGCTGCGGGGTTTGGGTTATGGTGACAGCCTATCCCATTCCCAAAGAGGATAAAACGCGGAAGAAGGCTGTTGCCAGGAGGACGGACCACCCCAGTGACCGCTCAAAGACCTAAAACGATCTGTAAGTATTTCATTTGTGTGTGTGTGTGTGTGTGTGTATATATGGTTTGGGTGATGGTAACAGCGTACCCCATTCCCAAAGAAGAAAGGCAAAGGAAGGCTGTTGCCAAGAGGACGGTCCACCCAAATGACTGTTCAAAAAGCTAAAATGACCTGAATGTATTTCATTTATGTGTGTGTATTTTAATTAGCTCCCCTGGCAGGGTCTTTGAAAGTCCTTAAAAAACCTTGAATTTTAGACCCCCCTTTTACAGACAATTGTAAGTCCTTGAAAATTAGGCATATGCCTCCAGGTGCTTGAAAAGTACTTGAATTTTACTTTTACGAAATTTTACTTTTACCAAAGACTAAGAAAGATAAAGAGAAAGAAAGATGGCATGGTAAGATCAGGTACGGTACTCGCTACAAATTTGTGGAAATTTCATAAAAGTAAAAAAAGAGAAGAAGAAAAATTAGGAGAAAAAAGAAACCTACGCAAGCAGGTCAAGGGAGCTAACTCTTCCATGCCGGTTAGTAATTACTTCCCTTTGCTTTATGTCACAAGGCAATCCAAGCCTAGGTAGTCCTAACAAGAGAATGTTTTTCTGTTGAAAGACCATGTATACCAACAATGGGTGTCAAGTTTCATGATGGGGATGGACTGGAAGCTCTAATATAAGGCAGAAAGGGAGAGGGGGCTTTCACTGGCTGTTCCACTTGGGGTCAGAGAGCAATGGTTATATTAAATTAAATACAATGGTCAGCAGGCCACAAGCCTCCCCCTTTTCATGGAGAGTCCCCCCCCCCCTCACTCGCCCTGTCTGTCTGTCTGTCTGTCTGTCTGTCTGTCTCTCTCTCTCTCTCTCTCTCTCTCTCTCTCTCTCTCTCTCTCTCTCTCTCTCTCTCTCTCTCTCTCTCACACACACACACACACACACACACACACACACAACAGACACACTCTCTCTCTCTTTCTCTCTCTGTGTGTCTCTGTCTGTCTGTCTGTCTGTCTGTCTGTCTGTCTGTCTGTCTCTCTCTCTCTCTTCTCTCTCTCTCTCTCTCTCTCTCTCTCTCTCTCTCTCTCTCTCTCTCTCTCTCTCTCGCCCTCGTGGCTTCCCTTGCTTGGTTACCAGCAAGACGACATTTCGACACTCGAGAAAATAATTGTGATTTTCTGCTAAAAAAAAGGCTGTAAGTATGCCAGTGACAGGACTACCGCTTTGCTTGGAGACTGTCCTGAACACATTACTGCAAGAAATGCAGCTAAGTTCCTACAGAATCGACGGCAGAGAAAAACAAACCGTGGTCGTGCTGCGCCTGTCTGCAACCCATCAACCTCCTGCTACACACAGCCACAGTGACAGTGTCAGCTTTCGAAGGAAGGGAGCAACGCAGATTGCCAGGGACAGAAGGAGGTTAGAGACCTACAAGGTTAGTCTAATTAATAAACAACAAGAAAAAGCTTCATCTCCTTCAGATTTGTTTTTGCCCACACCTCCCAGTTTATTTTATAATACCAACAATGCCACTGCCCTCGACACATTTAGGGATGACAGGCCCACTGACACGCCACGTTACGCGGCTCAATACGCACGTGCAGCACGGCAGACGGAACAGACTCCTACCAGTTTGCACGATGTAAACCCAGCGTGTGTGACAGTGCCCCCTTGTGAAATGATGACAGCAGATGAGAGTGACAAATCTTACTCTGATAATGACACTGAGAATGAAGGCTTGCTCGCAATGCATCGTGACACATCAACACCACCGTCTGTGTCCCTGAAAGATCAACACTGTACACAAGATGTGACAGAGGACAGCCAGTCTGACAATCAAAGTGAAATTAATGTTGAAAATGTAGCTGCTGTCAATACATCAAGTTGTGATGCTACATTGTCAAGTGAGGAATGCAAGATATTCATGGAATCTATGCAGAAATTAATGAACAGAATAGACAATATCAATAGTCAATTCCAGCCACACGAGAAAGAAACAGGCCAGGAAAGAGATCTTCCCGACACCTTCTCCGGAGACCAGCCACCAGTACAACCCCATCGGTAGTGACGCCCTGTGCCCACACCTGGTGTATCTCTCCTTGCTGCAGGAATGGCGACCCTTCTGTGACTACCATTGGCATCCACACAACTGTGGAAGTGCATGAAAGCAGTACCGCGTTTTGGAACCCATTCGCGAAGACTCTTTGCTATTGTATAACGTTCGATGTTGATTTGTACTTTCGATTTTCGGTCCCTCCCCCATCTGTCCCATGTGAATGGGTTGAAAACCTAACACATTAAAATCATTTGTCATTTGTCTCTCTCTCTCTCTCTCTCTCTCTCTCTCTCTCTCTCTCTCTCTCTCTCTCTCTCTCTCTCTCTCTCTCTCTCTCTCTCTCTGTCTGTCTGTCTGTCTCTCTCCCTGTCTGTCTGTCTGTCTGTCTGTCTGTCTGTCTGTCTGTCTGTCTCTCTCTCTCTCTCTCTCTCTCTCTCTCTCTCTCTCTGCCTGCCTGCCTGCCTGCCTGCCTGCCTGCCTGCCTGCCTGCCTGCCTGCCTGCCTGTCTGTCTGTCTGTCTGTCTGTCTGTCTGTCTGTCTGTCTGTCTGTCTGTCTGTCTGTCTCTCTCTCTCTCTCTCTCTCTCTCTCTGTCTCTATTTGTATAGTGTCTGTCTGTCTGTCTGTCTGTCTGTCTCTCTCTCTCATTCACACACACACACACACACACACACACACACACACACACACACACACACACTGCTTTTTAATTTTTTTAAAATTTCATGTGCTTCCCCGCAACCACAATTTCTCTGCCTGTGTCTCTGTCTGTCTGTCTGTCTGTCTGTCTGTCTGTCTGTCTGTCTGTCTCTCTCTCTCTCTTTCTCTCTCTCCCTCTCTCTCTCTCTCTCTCTCTCTCTCTCTCACACACACACACACACACACACCACACACACACACACACACACACACACACACACACACACACACAGAGATTTCTATCATCTTTACACATGTATGGCATCCCACTGTTTCCATCAATGTGTTGTGATGTGAAAATCTGTCCACAGCAATACCATCAGCTTTTCCCCCTTTCCAGCCCCTTCCCCTTCCCTTCCAACACATACTTAGACTTTTTTTTTTAACACATATTTAGACTTTAAGAACCAGTATGCAGAGAAGTTATGAATGAACAGATGGGGTGATCACTTAGATTGAAATTTTTTTTATGCTAAGTGCACACGTTAGGCCAATGATTGTTTTTGATTTAGCCCAGTTAACTGCAGTAGAAATATTGGTTCTTGTTATGAAGAAAATTCACACCAAATGGCTATAGATATTTTCTTTTCAGCTGTAAAGTGTGTAGACATTGTTAAAATGCAAGCACTATTTGTCGATGGAGGTCCTTGAAAATTGAGAGCGAGGTCCTTGAAAGTCCTTGAATTTTCTTCCCAAAGATCTGTATGAGCCCTGTCTTCTTGAAAAGCGGAACAGGATTTAACGTGTGTGCAAGATGTTGTGCGTGCATTCGCACACAGGGCCTTGGTTTACAGTCTCATCCGAAAGACTTACACTGATGAGTAGACTGATGTAGAACAACACGTAGACTTGTGAGAAACAATGAATCGATTGATTCAGAACACCATGTAGACTTACTGCTGTTATTACGGCTACTCATAGATTTTTTTTAGGCAGGAACAATGAGTAGTGTGATGAGGAAGAATACATAAACTTTTTTGGAACAATGAATAGCCATAGGTACGACAAATGCACTTATTATGTACAATAAATATACTGATTAGATGCAATGGAACAGTTAATTGACTTTTCACGGGCAATAGGTTTTTTAAAAGATCAACAGACCTGTTCACTATTATCATTAAGAGCATTTTCAAAATCACGTTTGTGAATACTATCTTCAAGTTGTGCTTGTGTCGTTGTGATTTCACAAGAGTGGTTATCGTGATGATGTTGCAGCTCTGGGGACCTCCTCCACCCTTCCTCTGCAGCTGCCACCACCAAGATGTGTGCTGGTGCCCTTGCTGGGGCCTACCTACCTCTCCCGACTGTGATGCCGCCTGCCCGTGATGACAGCCACCTCCCTCACCTGACAGACCACCCCAGTGACCGCAGGAGGTGCTAAAATGACCTGTAAGTATTTTGTGTGTGTGTGTGTGTGTTTAATTTCATTTCACAGAGGGTAAGATTTGGGGGTATGTGACCTTTTTACCCACCAGTTACTGCATTCTGATTTTGGAAAGGATGTCTAAACATGACACAACCAATGCAGTGGCTGTCCTGGGCTGACCCTTATGGTTGACCAGGGCGTCGATACAAGCAAGGACAGTCAAGTTGGTTTTATACCCCGTTTTAAACTGTACATAGTTGCATACTTTTCATACGTGTTTTAAAATGTGACGAGGTGACAGCCCTGATATGGCCTGTGCGGTCGGCGGGGCTCTAAGCAACATCATTGGATTGGATTGGACTTTTCAAGGGCAGAAGACTTTTAAAAAGGTCAACAGACCTGTTCACTATTATCACTATGAGCATTTTCAAAATCGCGTTTGTGAATACTATCTTCAAAACGTGCTTGTGTCGTTGTGATTTCACAACAGTGGTTATCGTGATGATGTTGCAGCTCTGGGGACCTCCTCCTCCCTTCCTCTGCAGCTGCCACCATCAAGATGTGTGCTGGTGCCCTCCATGGTGCCCTCGCTGGTGCCCTTGCTGGTGCCCTTGCTGTGCCCTTGCTGTGCCCTTGCAGTGGCCTACCTACCTCTCCTGTCAGGGATGCCGCCTGCCCGTGATGACAGCCACCTCCCTCACCTGACAGACCGACCCAGTGACCACAGGAGGTGCTAAAATGACCTGTAGTTTTTTTTTGTATGTGTGTGGAGGGGTGTTTTTTATATTTCGTTTCACCGAGGGTAAGATTTGGGGTATGTGACCTTTTAACCCACCAGTAACTGCATTCTGATTTTGGAAATGATGATTAAACATGACACAACCAAAGCTTTTAAAAAAAAAAAAGAAGAAGAAAAAAAGAGAGAAGAAAATCTGTCATGCGTTTTGTACTGGCCCGGATTGGCCTCCTTTGCCCAAGGGTGGAGCAGGTTTCTAACATGTGCAAAAGACGTTCTGCGTGCAGTTGCACAAAGGACCCGTTTATAGTTCCATCCAAAGGACTTTGGGGAGAGTGGAGCTGGTAGGTAAAGGTAAAGAGATGAGGTGCAGCTGGTAGGTAAAGGTAAAGGTAAAGAGGTGAGGGGGAGCTGGTAGGTAAAGGTAAAAAGGTGAGATGGAGCTGGTAGGTAAAGGTAAAGAGGTGAGTTGGAGCTGGTAGGTAAAGGTAAAGAGGTGAGTTGGAGCTGGTAGGTAAAGGTAAAGAGGTGAGTTGGAGCTGGTAGGTAAAGGTAAAGAGGTGAGGTGGAGCTGGTAGGTAAAGGTAAAGAGGTGAGTTGGAGCTGGTAGGTAAAGGTAAAAAGGTGAGGTGGAGCTGGTAGGTAAAGGTAAAGAGGTTTGGTGGAGCTGGTAGGTAAAGGTAAAGAGGTGAGGTGGAGCTGGTAGGTAAAGGTAAAGAGGTGAGGTGAGGTGGAGCTGGTAGGTAAAGGTAAAGGTAAAAAGGTGAGATGGAGCTGGTAGGTAAAGGTAAAGAGGTGAGGTGATCAACAGACCTGTTCACTATTATCACTATGAGCATTTTCAAAATCTACGTTTGTTAATACTATCTTCAAGATGCGCTTGTGTCGTCGTGATTTCACAAGAGTGGTCATCGTGATGTTGTTGCAGCTCTGTCCCTCCTCACTCAGGGGACTTCCTCCTCCTTCCCTCTGCAGCTGTCGCCACCAAGATGTGTGCTGGTGCCCTTGCTGGTGCCCTCGCTGGTGCCCTCGCTGGTGCCCTTGCTGTGGCCGCGCAGTGGCCTCACAACACTCGCTACTTCTCCTGACTGTGATGCCGCTTGTCCATGATGACGGCAACCTCCTGCACGTGTGTGTGTGTAGACATTATATGTATATAATGTTCCTTGCATGTGGGCTCAACCAGGAGCTGAAACTCGAGTCAGATCAGGCCAAAGGCATGGTTCTTACTCAGAAATGCCTACAATGCTGTTACTGAAAGACATTATTCCTTAGAATTTATTTTCATGTCAATTTTTTTTTTATTGAATCTTTGATGTCATTTTCAAAATGATTGAGAAGTTGGTACCTGCACTTGTTTTTCCTCCACTACTTTTTCCTCAGTAATACTTTGTGGTCAAGTGGGGAATTGCATCTTTAGTAGATCCAAGCGTAGGTCATTTATTTTTTTCCCAACTTGTCTTGCCTGTGCTTGCACTTTGAAGTGTATTGCAATGTTTGGGTTATTATCCAGCTAAGACTGACCACTTTGCTGGATACAAACTTTATGACCTCCCTTGCATCCTTTGATAGGATCCCCAAACCTAAGGCACAAAGATTCACTCGGTGCTTAATTTCTCTTATTCAGTTTTTTTCAACTTATATTCTAAGAATATTTTCTGTCATTTTATCGTCTTTTGAGGGCAGCTTCAAAAGGCCACAGGAATATCAAATATTCCTTTGAATGCAATTGACACTTTAAACTTTGAAAAGTGTCTTGCTGTAAGGTACCACAGCAGTGGAGTTTCAATCACCGCTGGGGCCTCTGATGAGAGCTCAACCAGGAGCCGAAACTCGAGTCAGGTCAGGCCAAAGGCATGGTTCTTA
Source organism: Stramonita haemastoma (assembly GCA_030674155.1). Classification (NCBI taxonomy): domain Eukaryota; kingdom Metazoa; phylum Mollusca; class Gastropoda; order Neogastropoda; family Muricidae; genus Stramonita; species Stramonita haemastoma. The sequence continues at coordinate 7,608,580 of CM060328.1, read as the reverse complement.
CTCAAAAATGCCTACAATGCTGCTACTGAAAGACATTATTCCCTAGAATTTATTTTCATGTCATTTTTTTTATTTTTTTATTGAATCTTTGATGTCATTTTCAAAATGATTGAGAAGTTGGTACCTGTGCTTGTTTTTCCTCCACTACTTTTTCCTCAATAATACTTTGTGGTCAAGTGGGGAATTGCATCTCTAGTAGATCATCCAAGTGTAGGCCATTTATTTTTTTCCGCAACTTCTCTAGCCTGTGTTTGCACTTTAAAGTGTATTGCAATGTTTGGGTTATTATCCAGCTAAGACTGACCACATGGCTGGATACAAACTTTATGACCTCCTTGCATCCTTTAATAGACCCCTAAACCTAAGGCACAAAGATTCACAAGTTGCTTATTTTCTCTTATTCACTGTTTTTTTCAACCTATATTCTAAGCATATTTTCTTTCTGTCTTTGTTATTGTCTTTTGAGGACAGCTTCAGAAGGCCACAGGAATATCAAATATTCCTTTGAATGCATTGACACTATGAAATTCTGAAAAGTGTCTTGCTAAGGTACCACAGCAGGTGGAGTTTCAATCACTGCTGGGACCTCTGATGAGGGCTCAACCAGGAGCCGAAACTCGAGTCAGGTCAGGCCAAAGGCATGGTTCTTACTCAAAAATGCCTACAATGCTGCCACTGAAAGACATTATTCCTTAGAATTTATTTTCATGTCATTTTTTTTATAATGAATGTTTGATAAGTCATTTTCAAAATGATTTAGAAGTTGGTACCTGCACTTGATTTCCTCCACTACTTTTTCCTCAATAATACTTTGTGGTCAAGTGGGGAATTGCATCTCTAGTAGATCCAAGTGTAGGCCATTTATTTTTTTTCCCCAACTTGTCTTGCCCGTGCTTGCGCTTAAAAGTGTATTGCAATGTTTGGGTTATTATCCAGCTAAGACTGACCACTTGGCTGGATACAAGCTCTGTGATCTCCCTTGCATCCTTTGATAAGATCCCCAAACCTAAGGCACAAAGATTCACTAGGTGCTTATTTTCTCTTATTCATTTTTTTTTTCCAAAATATATTCTAAGAATATTTTCTTTCTGTCTTTGTTATTGTCTTTTGAGGACAGCTTCAAAAGGCCACAGGAATATCAAATATTCCTTTGAATGCAATTGACACTGTGAAATTCTGAAAAGTGTCTTGCTGTAATGTACCACAGCAGGTGGAGTTTCAATCACTGCTGGGATCTCTGATGAGAGCTCATCCAGGAGCCGAAACTCGAGTCAGGTCAGGCCAAAGGCATGGTTTTTACACAGAAATGCCTACAATGCTGCCGCTGAAAGACATTATTCCCTAGAATTTATTTTCATGTGATTTTTTTTTATAATGAATGTTTGATAAGTTATTTTCAAAATGATTGAGAAGTTGGTACTTGCACTTGATTTTCCTCCACTACTTTTTCCTCAATAATACTTTGTGGTGAAGTAGGGAATTGCATCTCTAGTAGATCCAAGTGTAGGATTGCAATGTTTGGGTTATTATCCAGCTAAGACTGACCACTTGGCTGGATACAAAATTTGTGACCTCCCTTGCATCCTTTGATAGGATCCCCAAACCTAAAGCACACTTTGTTATTGTCTTTTGAGGACAGCTTCAAAAGGCCACAGGAATATTAAATATTCCTTTGAATGCAATTGACACTTTGGAATTCTGAAAAGTGTCTTGCTGTAAGGTACCACAGCAGGTGGAGTTTCAATCACCACCAGGACCTCTGATGAGGGCTCATCCAGGAGCCGAAACTCGAGTCAGGTCAGGCCAAAAGCATGGTTCTTACTCAAAAATGCCTACAATGCTGCCACTGAATATTCCCTAGAATTTATTTTCATGTCATTTTTTTTATAATGAATGTTCGATAAGTCATTTTCAAAATGATTAGAAGTTGGTACCTGCACTTGATTTTCCTCCACTACTTTTTCCTCAATACTTTGTGGTCAAGTGGGGAATTGTATTTTTAGTAGATCCAAGTGTAGGCCATTTATTTTTTTTTCCAACTTCTCTTGCCTGTGCTTGCACTTTAAAGTGTATTGCAATGTTTGGGTTATTATCCAGCTAAGACTGACCACTTGGCTGGATGCAGACTTTGTGACCTCCCTTGCATCCTTTGATAGGATCCCCAAACCTCCTAAGGCACAAAGATTCACTCAGTGCTTATTTTCTCTTATTTATTTTTTTTTTCAACCTATATTCTAAGCATATTTTCTTTCTGTCATTATTATCGTCTTTTGAGGGCAGCTTCAAAAGGCCACAGGAATATCAAATATTCCTTTGAATGCAATTGACACTTTAAACTTTTGAAAAGTGTCTTGCCATAAGGTGCCACAGCAGGTGGAGTTTCAATCACTGCTGGGACCTCTGATGAGGGCTCAACCAGGAGCCGAAACTCGAGTCAGGTCAGGCCTAAGGCATGGTTCTTACTCAAAAATGCCTACAATGCTGCTACTGAAAGACATTATTCCCTAGAATTTATTTTCATGTCACTTTTTTTTTATATTGAACCTTTGATAAGTCATTTTCAAAATGGTTGAGAAGTTGGTACCTGCACTTGTTTTTTCTCCACTACTTTTTCCTCAATAATACTTTGTGGTCAAGTGGGGAACTGCATCTCAAGTAGATCCAAGTGTAGGCCATTTTTTTTCCCAACTTCTCTTGCCTGTGCTTGCACTTTAAAGTGTATTGCAATGTTTGGTTATTATCCAGCTAAGACTGACCACATGGCTGGATACAAACTTTGTGACCTCCCCTTGCATCCTTTATAGACCTTGGTCTCTCCATAGACCCCCCCCTCCCTACCCATGGGGGGATATATAGGTGCATTTTTCTGAAACTTTGTTTATTTTTAACATGTTATGGTATATGTTACCCTCCTGTAACCAGGTTATTTCAGGATATACAAGCAATTCAATATAGTAACCCTTCAGAAGGCAAATATTTAGGGGGTGAGGTTAAATTACATTATTTATGTAAATATATTCTTACATATTCATATGAAATTTGGTACCAAAATAAAGGGTATTAAACAGGCTATCGATATATGTTAATGTCACACTGCACAAGAAATGCCTGTCCCATATTTTAAAAACAAATCAGAAAATTGAAATGAAAACGCCGTACAATCCGATGAAATTGGTGGATGTTCAGGACAAGTCTCTAAAGATTGAAAAAGGGATCCTACCTTATTCACTGCTGATGTCACAGCCATCTTGAAGGACAGCATCAGCCAAGCTGAGCGGTTGTTCCTCTGTGTCAAAATCTGGATCTCCTTCACACAAAATGTCCACCAGTTCTACCGGCAGGATGTTTCCCTCGGTCCACTGGATTTGAAGCCCTGACTCTATCTTCTTGCCACCCTTTCCCCACAGGGCTTGGAATGTATGTCAGGAGTCTGTCTGTGAGCATTTTTCCAAATGAGGGTCTGGTGGTTTGCTCTTTCAGTATGAAGCCTGAGGGAAGTGTTGCAGGGTGGAAGGAGACTCTGATCTGTCCCATCACAGGCACAGAGAGAGAGGCCCTGACCCTCCCCCCTCCAGTCTGGAACTTTTCCAGGCACAAGTCATACCTTAGCTTGTCTACACTTGTGTGTTTGGGTCTTCCATACAGGCAGCGGACAAACCGCTCAATATCATCATGGAAGTCATTTTCCAAGTTCAGACTACCAAGTGAAGCAAACGCTTGCAGTATCCAGAATCTTTCCTAGATTTATTGAGAACAGTGATTTTGCCTTTTTCTGACGAAGCTGCTTGTGCTGCCACAGCCTGAAAAATCATGCAACCCTAGGACTGCATCACACTGCTCTCCTCCATGCATTTGTTCCAGCCTGGAGATGTTCAGAAGGCATCTCTTGTTGCCTACTCCTGATGTCTAGAAAAACTTGATGTTGGATGTTTCTGATAATGGTACAGCAAAGAATAAACACATCAGGTGGAGATCTAACACAACTCCCCTGCGAAGATGGATGTGTGTTCACTTGATGGCAGCAGTGCAGAATGATTTTGTGTCTGCCTCCTCTTGAACTGAGTGAAGGTCTGGCTGTGGATCACTGGAGACTGTCAATCCATCTTCGCTGAAGAGACAAGTACATGTCTGTCCTGTAGTGAAGTAGATTCTTTCGTCCCTTCTATTTTGAGGCATAGTCAGTCTTCTGCCATTCAATGAGAACCAGTTTCATCACTTCCTTTTATTGTGGCCATTGGAAAGAAACCCTTTCCAGTCTTTGGGAATCTTTGTTAATGGCCCTTTGAGCAGGAATGTCTCTGCTGTTCCCCGCTGGCTTGTTCTGAGGCTTTTAGGGAATGTGTCTGGTATGTATCCATGACAAAAGCGACCCTTTCCGACTTGGGCAATAGAGGGAAAATCTTTTGGGCAAGTTCGCCAAAAGTTCCAGGCAGTCCAACCAAAGACTGAAGCATTGCATTTCCATCAATGATGAATGTACATAACTCCAGCTGTGGCTGCTCGAAGTCAACAGGCTTTTCAAGCATGTGCATGAGCTTGGCTTTGTTCGTCTTGACAGGAAGTCCATCTGGATTGGCCAGTGCCCATGGTACAGGACTTATTAGGTATGTCAGAGCTTTTTCCAGGCTGATGTCATGTTCTCGTGCTAGTACTAGTAACTGACCAAAAATATTTCTCTGAGCTGCAGTTTGGACAGTTTTGTTTTTTGTTGACTGCACCTTTGCCTTTACATGCGTGTGAAAAAGTTTTCAATGACATTTTTTTCATTGGAGAGTGGAAGCTTAGTGATTTTTTCCTAAGTCTCTGCTGAACAAAATCATTGAAAGCTGAGATTCCACGCTGTTCACATTGAAGGAGGTCTTCCATAACTTCTGGTGGTGCTGGTTTGCCAGAGGAAAGACGGGACAAGGCCTCTCCCTCATCAGTGTCAAATAGACTGGAAAAATTCTTAAATGGTTCCAACAGCTTTTGCACATCTTCCTCCGTCTTTCTGATTTCAGATGGCTGTGTGTCCTTGTGGGCTGTTTCCTCTTCGTCTGTCATTCCTGCCAGCTCCATTGCTGCAGCAAGGAAACCCGTGTGTCACACACCACCTGTAGTAGGCAGCAAAATTCGGATGAACCCAACAAATACCCCCATGGGACTTTGCATGTCTGTTGATTGTCTGTTCAATCGTCTGATCCACAGGATTGCGAGAAGTGCCTACATCAGACCTAGACACACTGAATCTTCCATCCTGAAGGAGTGTGTCAGCCCCTGGATGAGTGTGTTTAATGTTCAGGAGAGACATGAAGTAGACACTGAGGCACTGGCGTAGTTCATGGGGTCCATCGCAAACAACAATGGGCACATTTCTTGCAGGCAGGCAAGATGTAAATCCACATTGTTTTCTTTTGTTGCTGTCAAGAACCTCGAGACAAGCCAGATCATGTCCATGTAGTAAAGCCATAACTGTGCCATTTTTCCAAGGAGACCCTTGGATACACCTCTGGCACAGGCTGTGGTTAGTGGTAAGACAGATTTCAGCTGCGTGCGATTCGGATGGACACGCATTTAAGTCATCACTGTAGTTATGTTTTAAATATGTCAGCAAAAAGCTGTGCCTATATAATCGAGAAAATTATAGTAGATGCTATTCACAATAAAATTATGAGAAGTTAAGCCAGATTTTGTGCAATAATCGCAGCGTGAACATCCCTACCCCAAAAACCTAAATATAGGGCGCAAAGAGGGGAAAATGCCTTGTGATAACCTCTTGTGCATTGTTTTTTTGTTTGTTTTTATTTTAGTTTAAAAGTTAAAGTTAAAGTCTGTCCCGAGCATAAGGCTCATTAGGCCAGTGCTTGTTCCGGTTTCTGTGGCGTTAAGCGACTGAGAGTCATAGACTCCCCCCTGGATAGGATGCCAGTCTATTGCAGGGTTAACCCCCAGCACAGGGTTGGTACCCCTTTTACACCTGGGTGGGGTGAGAAAATAGCCGTAAAGTGCCTTTTCCAAGAGCACAACGCCATAGCCGAAAGCTGGGATCGAACCTGCAACCTTTAGATTGCAAGTCCAATGCCATAACCACTACACTACAGCGGCGGCTGTTTTTATTTTAATTCATGTGAAATATGTTGAGGATAGTCGATAAGCACTCTGTATGCTTTTTTTTTTTTAATTAAATTTTTCACATCACTTCCTGGCTTTTAAAGTTTAATGTTCAAGATGTAGTTTCCAATATAACTTACTAGTTTACATGTGTATGTGTGTGAGTGTGTGTATGTGTGTGTGTGTGTATGTGTGTATGCGAGTGTGTGTAGGGTTTTTATATATTTAAAAAAAAAAATCTTCTATATCGAGGATAATGGAATAAGTACTCATGTGCTTATTTACATCCAGTCCCCGTGTGTATACAGTGTTTATAAATCATGTCATCTGTTCCCACCGGCACACAGTGGCCTACTCTTACGAAAAGTGGAACAGGATTTAACATGCGCACAAGATGTTATGCGTGCGTTCGCACAGGGTGCTTCGGTTTATAGTCTCATCCAAAGGGTGTGTGTGTGTGTGTGTGTGTGTGTGTGTGTGTGTGTGTGTGTTGTAGTGTGATGTGTGTGTGTGTGTGTGTGTGTGTGTGTGTGTGTGAGTGTGAGTGTGTGTATATGTGTGTGTGTTGTTTGCGTGTGTGTGTGTGTGTGGTGTGTGTGTGTGTGTGTGTGTGTGTGTGTTGTTTGCGTGTGTGCACTCGTGTGTGGTCATGGAAGGAGCATTTGATGTCAACTATGTATAATATTTTGATGAAATATTGAATATCTTTTTGAATTGATATTGGCCTGTGTGACATTCGTTTCTTTTGTCTCGGAATGGTGGCTGTGTGCTGTTTTGTTCTCAGTCTGTCTGTCTGTAGACATATATGATTTTAATGTTCCTTGATGTGTGTGTGTGTGTGTGTGTGTGTGTGTGTGTGAGTGTGTGTGTGTGTGTGTGCGCGCGCGCGTGTGTGAGCGCTTGTGTTTTGAGGGTTTTTTGGTTTTTAGTTTAATTCATGTAAAATATGTTGAGGATAGTCGATGAGCACTCTATGCTTTTAAAAAAAAAAAAATGTTCACATCACTTCCTGGCTTTTGAAATTTAATGTTCAAGATAAGTTTTAAATATAACTTACTAGTTTACATGTGTGCATACATCAGTGTATGTGTGTGAGTGTGTGTATGTGTGTGTGTATGCGAGTGTGTGTAGGGTTTATATATATATTTTTAAAATTCTTCTATATCGAGGATAATAGAATAAGTACTCATGTGCTTATTTACATCCAGTCCCCGTGTGTGTACAAGATGTTATACATGCGTTTGCACAGCCAGGGGGCCTCGGTTTATAGTCTCATCCGAAGGATGTGTGTGTGAGTGTGAGTGTGTGTGTGTGTGTGTGTGTGTGAGTGTGCATGCGCACGCGTGTGTGGTCATGGAAGAAGCATTTGATGTCAACTATGTAAAATATTTTGATTAAATATTGAATACATGTCTTTTGATTGATTAGATATTGAATGCATGTCTTTTGATTAAATATTGAATGCATGTCTTTTTGATTGATTAAATATTGAATACATGTCTTTTGATTGATTAGATATTGAATACATGTCTTTTTGATTGATTAAATATTGAATACATGTCTTTTGATTGATTAGATATTGAATACATGTCTTTTTGATTGTTTAAATATTGAATGCATGTCTTTTTCATTGATTAAATATTGAATACATGTCTTTTTCAATTGATTAGATATTGAATGCATGTCTTTTTGATTGATTAAATATTGAATGTCTTTTTGAATTGATATTGGCCTGTGTGACATTCGTTTCTTCTGTCTCGAAATGGTGGTTGTGTGCTGTTTTGTTCTCAGTCTGTCTGTCTGTCTCTGTTTTTTCTCTCTTCCTCACTGACCTCCTTGTCTGATTCTCTGTTTTTCTCTCTCCCGCACTAATCTCTTTCTTCACTCGTCTTTCTCTTGGGTCTTCCTGTCCGTGTCTGTCTGTCTCTCTCTGTCACTGTCCTTCATGAGTGTATGTGCGTGTGAACTAAACACCTCCCCCCGCCACCACCACCACCAACACACACACACACACACACACACACACACACACACACACACACACACACACACACACACATAACGAACATTATGGTCAAAATTTTATTACCTCAAAAGAGAAAAAAAAATACTTGTGTACAGGATAACATTATGGTCCAAATTTTATTACCTCATAAAAGGAAAAAAAAAACACTTGTGTATACAGGATAACAATCATTATGGTCAAAATTTTTATTACCCTATAAAAAGGGGAAAAAACAACAACAAAAAACACCACCACTTGTGTGTACACTACAGGATAACATTGTGGTCCAAATGGAAAAAAACAACACTTGTGTGCACAGAATAACACTATGGTCCAAATTTTATTACCTCATAAAAGGGAGAGAAAAAAAAACACACTTGTGTGCACAGAATAACATCATGGTCCAAATTTTATTACCTCATAAAAGGAAAAAAACACACTTGCTACACAGAATAACATTATGGTCAAAATTTTATTACCCCATTAAAAGGAGAAGAAAAAAACACCACCATTTGTGTGTACACTACAGGATAACATTGTGGTCCAAAGGAAAAAAAAACCACTTGTGTGCACAGAATAACACTATGGTCCAAGTTTTATTACCTCATAAAAAAAACCCACTTGTGTGTACAAAATAACACTAAAGTGTATACAGAATAACACTATGGTCCAAATTTTATTACCTATTAAAAAGAAAAAAAACAACCCACTTGTGTGCACAGAATAACACTATGGTCCAAATTTTATTACCTCATAAAAAGAAAAACAAAACAAAACCGATTTGTGTGAACAGGATAACATTCTCATCATTACCAAGCTCAATTTGTTTTAACCATGGGCTTCATCAGTCATTAGTCCCAGATGTACTTAAGTGAACACAGTTTTGGAGCAGTTGCTGAACAAAGCAGTTTCTGTTTAAACAATCATACAAAACAGATCTGTTCAACTTTGATTATGACAGGTGCTGCTCTTTTTCACCTCCCCCCTGAAAAAAAGTAACCTGAATATTTTTTTTTTTGTAAAGTGTGTTTCTGCATATTAATGTTTTTAAAGAGTGTTTCAGACAGCTTTGTAAATGTTTTTTTTTAATGATTTAGAAGGGAGGAGGGGAATAGAATCAGGGTACCTTGATGAATAAAAACAAAAAAAAGACTTTAGAGACAAAAGACGAAAATGTTGACACACTGTGTTGTGTACTGTGATTTTTTATTTATTTTATTTTATTCTATTCTATCGAGGATAATGAGATAAGCACTCTTGTGCTTTTTTTTTTTTTTTTTACATACAGTCCCCGTGTGTATGCAGTATTGTAAATGTCATCTGTTCCCACTGGCACATGATGGCCTACTTGGGACAGGATTTAACCTGTGTGCAAGATGTGATGATGCCATGTGTTAATTCTTCACTTTCACTTTAATTAATTGATTTCTCCCCTTACATCATTGGAAAGGAATCCTTTTGGGGGGGGGGGGGGGGGGGGGGGGGGCACTGCACTGAAGGTTTTAGACAGTGTCCTGTGTTCTGAGCAAGTTGAATATGGCAGAGCCCATCCCTCACCAAGCAGCAGAGACATGCTAAATAATCAGTGGTCTAGAGGTAACGCACCTGCCTAGAAAGCAAAAAGCCCGGGTCTGGAGTGTGCAGTACTTCAAATCCCGTTTGGGCCCAAAACTTTTCCCCCATCCGATTAGACCATGAGTGGTGGTCAGGGTGCTAGTCTTCCGGATGAGACGATAAACTGAGGTCCCTATGTTACACATCATTATTTAGCGCAGGTAAAAGAACCTAGGCAACAAAAGGGTTGTCCCTGGCAAAATTCTGTAGAAAAAAGGCACTCTGATAGGGAAGCAAATACAGCTGCTTACAGGAAAAGAAAAATAATGGGTCGTGCTTCACTTGTGGGTGACGTGCTCTCTCCCAGGGAGAGCAGCCCGAATTTCACGTAGAGAAATCTGCTGTGACATAAGTGGTATACAACACAATACAATACAACACAACAATACAACACAATACAAACAATACAACACAATACAATACAAACAATACAATACAATCAATAATATCTTCATGTCGCCCATGCCACTTATCACCACTGGCCTATTCCTCCAGGAAGGGGGATGAGATATTAACACCTGCTGAAGATGTTCTTTTGGCATTCAAGCATATTTTTTTGTTTATAGTTAATCCTATCCAAAGGGCTGTTAGTGAAGGCAAGGCAAGGGGGTCGGGATAGCTCAGTGGTCAGAGCGCTCGCTTTCCCCCGGTCAAGTTAAGCAGCGTCGAGCGTGGTTACCAGTTGGATGGGTGACCGTTTGCGAGCCTTGGTTTCAGTACAGTCTCTCCATTTCACCCAGCTGTAAATGGGTACTTGCCCTCTTTAGGGTCAGGGAAGGTAAAGCAGCGAGGGAGAGGAGATGGGCGCCGCCCTCAATATGCTGGCCCTAGAGAAGCTACCTCTGACACCTCGCTCCCTTACGATGGCTCTGGTTATGGGACACCTTTACCTTTTAAGGCAAGGCAAGGAAAGGAAAGGCAAAATTCTTTTATTTCGAGGATAATGAATAAGCCCTCGTGTGCTTTAAAAATAATTTTTTTTTTACTCCAGTCCCAGCAAGGAATGGAGTTGGTAGCCTGACTTGGCTTCCAGGGGGAAAATATGCCAGCACAGGCTTAAATCTGCGTCTGTATTTGTGTGTGTGAAAAGCGTGACTTAGCGTATTTTGTGCGTAAGCAAACTAAACAACAAAGTGTGACAAAACATTCACACAAAACACTTCTTTAAAAAAAAAAAATTATCAATGGAACGTATGAAGTCAAAATCTGTCAAAACAATTTTGAGGCAAAACACGATGTCATACATTCCCAGCCTACATAGTAGCCTATGCATGTGACAAAAAGATAACATAAATTTTGAACGCTAATAATAAAAAATTATGAATGTAATGTATTGACTAGAACACTCATTATAGGAAATATGTTTAATGAAGAAAGAAGAAGAAGAAGAAAAGAAGAGAGAGAGAGAGAGAGAGAGAGAGAGAGAGAGAGGAGAGAAGAGAGAGAGAGAGAGAGAGAGAGAGAGAGAGAGAGAGAGAGAGAGAGAGGGGGGAGGAGAGAGAGAGAGAGAGGGGAGAGAGAGAGAGAGAGAGAGAGAGAAGAGAGAGGAGAGAGAGAGGGGGAGAGGAGATGAAGAATGATGAAGAATGGATGAATGAATGGAATGTGCAAGGAAAGAATGAATGAAGAATGAAAATAATAATGTTATTCAGCAAGGATAAAGATAAGCATTCCATACTTTTTTTTACATCCAGGCCCTGCCCTTTCAGGGAAAACATCAACATAAAAAATACAACAAAATAAATACAACAACATAAAAGAAAAGGCATTATACATATAAGATAATAAAAATGCACACTTTCAGAAGACGAAATCATGAAGTCACAATAAAATAATTTTGATTATAAAAGAAAAGAGAGCGTTAATAGATAAAGAGCAACGAAAGAAACATAATGAAATAAACAATGAGAGAGAGAGAGAGAGAGAGAGAGAGGAGAGAGAGGAGAGAGAGAGAGAGAGAGAGAGAGAGAGAGAGAGAGAGAGAGAATGAATGAATGAATGAATGAATGAATGAATGAATGAATAATCTTTATTTTTCAAGGGTAAAAGAGTAAGCATTTCCATACTTTTTTTCATCCGGCCCTTGCCCTGATTAGGGAATAGCATCGCCCTAACACACCCCGGCCCCCCCCAAAATAAACAACAAAATAAACACCCCCCCCCCCCCTAAAAGAAAAGGGAAGGAAGAAAAAAAGAAGACCTCCATCCCCCCCCCCCCTCCAAAAAAAAAAGCCAACAAAACATACAGAAGGAAAAAAAAAACATCACCAACAATAAAAGGTTAATAGAGATTTTAGATAAGGAAATAACAAATGCTTATACCCACTAAATACATTGATAACCATTAAAAACCAAAAGACATATGGCCTACTATGCATCATACACCCCGTACACTAATCCGTAACTGACCTGAATATTAATGTCAAAACGGATAATAGAGCTATACTAATCATAATTAAATAAATCAAAATAGATTAGATATGAGGGAAAAGCTGCGAAGAGAGCAACCAAATTAAAAATAACAACAACAGAAGAGATTTATTTATTCATTTAATATCGAGGATAACAGAAAAAGCAACATGTGCTTTTTTTCATCCGGTTCCGTGTGTATGCAACTTTGTAAAATATTGCATCTGTTCCCCACCGCCACAGATAGGCCTACTTTACAAAAGGGGACAGGATTTAACGTGTGCGCAAGATGTTCTGCGTGCGTTCGCACACGGGGCCCTCGGTTTAAAGTCTCATCCGAAGGACTTTTGGGGAGAGTGGAGTCAGCACTGATGTTAACTCCAGGAAGAAAATTTCCTCGACCGGACTGAGAGAGAGAGAGAGAGAGAGAGAGAGAGAGAGAGAGAGAGAGAGAGAGAGAGAGAGAGAGAGAGAGAGAGAGAGAGAGAGAGTGTGTGTGTTTAGTATAGTCCTAGGCCCCGTATGGTTTGTGGGATTTTCGAGTGTAAGGGAAACAACTTCTATCAATAAATGATAAGGCAGCTGTTGTGTCCCCTGCAAAGTCCCTACAGTTACCGTTAGGCCTACAGTGTCCCACCGCACAACAAATGTAATTATTATGAAGAAAAAATAAATGACAGGATGGTGCCTGCGCACGCGTGCACACACACATACACACACACAATTCTTTTGGGAAGAAAATCCTCATTTATTTTAGGGTTTTTTTCAACAAAGTTAATATTAAGTCTTTGAATGTTTTAGAAGCCAATTTTCTTGATTTTTATTGTGAGTGCAGGATGAAAAAAAATGTGTAGGCCTAAACTTAATCTTTTACCCTCAATAAAGATCATTTTGACTTGACTTCACACACACACACACACACACACACACACGTATGTGTCTTGATCTACCTTTTCGTCTTGCCCTCTCTCTCTGTCTGTCTATCTCTGTCATTATCGTTGTAAAATGACTTGTGAACATTTACCGCGATCGGACATCCATTCGCGAAGATCTTGTGAATGTAAACTGCTCGGTTTGATATTAATTATGTAATTATGGAGTTTTCGGAATCCCCTTCCCCCCATGTGATTGGGCCCAAAGCCTAATACATTAACCATTTGTCATCGTCTATCTCTGTATGTATGTCTGACAGTCTGTATGTCTGACTGTTATTCTCTCACTCTGTGCTTGTTTGTCAGTCTATCACCCTGCCGTCTGCTCTGTTGGTCTTATCTCTCTCTCTCTCTCTCGTCTGTCCCTGTCTCTGCATTTCTGCTCTGTATCTCTGTCTGTCTAGTGTGCGTCTTTTGTTTCTCTGTCCACTCTTGTGTTGTAATATCTGTCTGTTTGTCTGTCTGCCCGTTCTCTTCCTCTTTTCTATCTCTCTCTCTCTCTCTCTCTCTCTCTCTCTCTCTCTCTCTCAATATATAATATTGAGAGAGAGAGAGAGAGAGAGAGAGAGAGAGAGAGAGAGAGAGAGAGAGAGAGAGAGAGAGGAGAGAGAGAGAGGAGAGAGAGAGAGAGAGAGAGAGTTGATTTGATTTATTCTTTTATTCTTTTATATAGAGGATAATGGAATAAGCACTCTTGTGCCTTTTTACATCCAGTCCCCGTGTGTATGCAGTTTTCTAAATGTCATCTGTGAACACCGGCACACGGTGGCCTACTCTTACGAAAAGCGGAACAGGATTTAACGTGTGCGCAAGATGTTCTGCGTGCGTTCGCACACGGGGCCTCGGTTTAAAGTGTCATCCGAAGGACTTTTGGAGAGAGTGGAGTCAGCACTGATGTTAACTCCAGGAGAAAAATCTCCTCGACCGGACTCGAACCCGGGTCGTCAAATTGCCAGCGTAATGTTCTGACCACTAGGCTATCTGTCCTCCAGAGAGAGAGAGAGAGAGGAGAGAGAGAGAGAGAGAGAGAGAGAGAGAGAGAGAGAGAGAGAGAGAGAGAGAGAGAGAGAGAGAGAGGAGAGAGAGAGACAGAGAGAGAGAGAGAGAGAGAGAGAGAGAGAGAGTAGAGAGAGAGAGAGAGAGAGAGAGAGAGAGAGAGAGAGAGAGAGAGAGATCAAATCAAATTCTTTAATTTCGAGGATGATGAATAAAGCACTCGTGTGCTTTTTTTCACGTCAAGTCCCCGCCCTTAGGGATACATCATAATGTGATAATAACTAACACCACACACACACACACACCACACACACACACACACACACCACACACACACACACACAATAACTATATAATATATATATATATATATATATATATGTATATATATATATATATATATATATATATATATATATATAATCATAAATACATAAATACATACATACAATACGTATACAGTAATATATAAATATTATATGTAATCTTGTACTCTTTATATAATAAGTAACAGATATATGTGTCCTTTTTCTGCCCTTATAACACAAAGTCACTGAACACCACACACATGGCTACCACAACAACAATTATTGGCAAATTTTGACACATGACAAACCTTATATAAACAACGAGATGAGAGAGAGAGAGCAGACAGATGTAATAGAGAAAAAGTATGAGGAGATGAGGAGGTAATGAGAGTAATGATATGAGAGAAGGGAGAGAGAGAGAGAGAGAGAGAGAGAGGGAGAGAGTAGAGAAGAGTAGTAGAGAGAGAGTATGTAGAGACGAAGACTGGAGAGAGAGAGGAGAGAGAGATGGAGAGAGAGTGGAGAG
>CM060328.1:7578700-7586200 GCA_030674155.1 Stramonita haemastoma | reverse complement strand
GAGAGAGAGGAGAGAGAGAGAGAGAGAGAGAGAGAGAGAGAGAGAGAGAGAGAGAGAGGAGGGAGAGAGAGAGAGAGAGAGAGAGAGAGAGAGAGAGAGAGAGAGAGAGAGAGAGAGAGAGAGAGAGAGAGAGAGAGATATGGACTCTGAACAGTTTTAATAATGTACATTGGACTTAGGCCACACTACATGGAGTTTGGGGGTAAGGAGGAAAACCAGTATAATGGTATGCAAAATGTGATCAAACCTGAAAAACCACAATCAATTCTTTGAGGCTCATGATTGCAATTGTCATATCTCGAACAGGGTCAGAGTTTTATACACATACGTGTTACACTGCATCAATATTTTAGTTAGTAGACATCAAACTTGGTATCAGTCCAAATGCAACATTTCAATACTTTCATACTTTTATACTTGTAATTACAAAGCTTTAACACACGCATCATTAAATGGTATTTTGACATGACAACTTCTTCCTTCTATTAATAGAATGAAAAATATATCGGGATAGATATTGACAGTGTTTTCTGTTTGATGTTAACAGTAAAAATGACAACGTATATTCATACATTCAGTTAAAAACTTATTCCTTAAATCTGAGTACATTGAACATTCAAACAAAAAATGGGTTTCATTTTTAAAGTTTGATTTACAAAACGGACAGAACTGTCCTTGTCACATTACACTAGATCTATATCTACAACCGTTATTCTTAAGTGGGATAACATTTTATCTTACTTGTGTAATAGCAACTCGAAAACACCGAATATCTATAAAGTCAGTGTATTTTTCTTTTCCAAAAATAGTTATGACTGATGTATAATTTCCATACCTCTCTTGCTATCTATAATCCATGAATCCATGACACTCTTGTGTGAACATGACCACTAATCTGTGCTTGAATATGTGTAAAAAGGCCTTTACATCACCGACACCTGGTTGTACCTATACAATGTTAAACCCTGTTTCTGACTGAGTTTCTCTTATTTTTCATACCGAACATTCTTTTTCATTGTTATCAAGTTCCAATAGCATTTGGTAGGCATTGTATGGCAATCTGTTTGGACTCTTTTCTAGTAACTTAAACCAGTATCAAAGGAAATTTGTTTGGGAGTTTATATAACTAGGATACCTACCTACCCTATTCATCATACTTAAAAAAAAAAAATAAGTGTTATTGGAACCTTGACACTTACTGACATGTGAACTTTTTCAATATGGTCCATTCAACTTAACCCCCAAATTTCTATAGCATATAACACAAATTGTATCTTAACATCAAACGAGAAGAGAAGAGAGAGAGAGAGAGAGAGAGAGAGAGAGAGGAGAGAGAGAGAGAGAGAGAGAGAGAGAGAGAGAGAGAGAGAGAGGAGAAGAGACGAGAGAGTAGCTGACTCTATTTTTAACTGCAGAGGTTTTTTTAGGGGATCAGCCTGCTAATGCTAAACTTACTTCATTTACAGTATGATCGAATCAGACTGTATCGACATGAGATGTTGCAGTTTTGGCTGTGCCATTTTGAGAATGGTTCTGCCTTAACGATTTTACAAATTTGTAGTTCATTGTTTTTTTTGTTTCTTCAGTGAAAACATATTCTGCTTTAACGTAATTACACATGAAGTAATACTGCGTTTAAATTGCTTTTTTTGTGTGTATGTTTTTAAGTAGTTCTGCTATGACGAACTTGCAAACAATCGAACTGTTTAATTTGCTCCGTTCTGAAAGCAGTTCACCTCTGACATAATTAGAAGTTGCAATGCTATTTGTGAGTTGTGTAATTTGTATCTCAACTTTTTTGCTAAGTAATACTGTTTGTCAGGGTTTTTTTTTGTCGAAAAACAGCTCTTTAGGTGTACTTACAAACTTAGTATAATTTTGTTGTGTTTATGTTGCATTATTTTGAAACGCTTTTGCTTTGACGCACTTGCAAATGGTTATAAATAGTTATATTGATTAGTTTGTGTTGCATTATTTTGAAAAAAAGAAGATGTTTTTGACGTACATGCTAATGGAAAAGTCGTGCTTGGTTTGAAATAGTTTGAAACTTAGACTATATGTTGTGTGCATATGTGTATGTGTATGTGTTTATTTATTTATTTTATCTATTTATTATTTAGTTAGTTATTTATTCTTTTATATCGAGGGTAATAGAATAAGTACTCAGGATATTTTTTACATCTGTCCCCGTGTGTATGCAGTTTTATAAATTTTGTCATCTATTCCCACCGGCACACAATAGCCCACTCTTTCGAAAACCAGAACAGGATTTAACATGTGCGCAAGATATTTTGCAAGTTGTGAGTGTGTGTGTGTGTGTGTGTGTGTGTGTGTGTGTGTGTGTGTGTGTGTGTGTGTGGTGTGTGTGTGTGTGTTTAAGTGCTTGCGTGCGTGCGTGTGCGTAGTGTGTGGTTGTGTTGTGTGTGTGTGTGTGTGTGCGCGCGCGAGCGCACATGTGTGTTCGATTTGCTGTTTCAAAAATCGTTCTCTTGTAACATGCTTATTGCTCTATTGGAAAATAGCATGGCACTTAATGTGCTAAAAGATATAGTGATATTGTGTTTGGGTATTCTTTTGAAAGTAGTTGCCTCAGCATTCTTGCTAATATAGCAGTGAGTTTTGACCTGTATTATCTTGAACCTTGTTTTACTTCAACATAATAAGAACATTTAAAGCAATGTTTTAGTTCTGTTGTATTGAAACAATATATATATATATCTCTCTCTCTCTCTCTCTCTCTCTCTCTCTCTCTCCTCCTCTCTCTCTCTCTCTCTCTCTCTCTCTCTCTCTCTCTCTCTCTTCTCTCTCTCTCTCTCTCTCCCCCCCTCTCTCTCTCTCTCTCTCTCCCCCTCCCTCTCTCTCTCTCTCTTCTCTTTCTCTCTCTCTGTTTGTCTGTCTGTCTGTCTGTTTGTCTCTCTGTCTGTGCCTGGCTCACTTTCTGTCTCTGTCTCCCTCGTTCTCTGTGTCCCTCACACTCAGTCTGTCTGTCAGTTTGTCTGTCTCTCTGTCTGTCTGCCTGTCTCTATCTCTGTCTCTCTCTCTCTCTCTCCCTCCCTCTCCCACCCCATCTCTCTCTGTCTCTCTCTCTCTCTCTGTGGATCTGTCTCTCTATATCTGTGTCTTTGTATTTATGTCTGCTTGTCTGTCTCTAGACTTACCAACACTCTGCCTATTTTCGCCAGGTCGTGCATACTGGCCGGTCCGAGAATCTTCCATTCATTTCGTTTTCTGACCACGACATCAACCACCTCAGAGGACTAGGACGCAAGGCGTTTCTATTACACCACCCACCATCTTGTGCCTTGAGGCGTTACTGTTACACCACCCACCATCGTCCACAACAGGGCGTTACTGTTACACCACCCACCATCGTCCACAACAGGGCGTTACTGTTACACCACCCACCATCTTGCGATACAAGAGCGTTACCGAAGTTACACCAACTCACCCTCTTGTGCCACAAAGGACATTACCGGTACACCAACCCACCCTCCTGTGCCACAAAGGGCGTTACCGTAACACCAGCCCACCCTCTTGTAGCACAAGGACATTACCGTTACACCACCCAACCCTCTCGTGCCACAAAGGACGTTACTGTTACACCACCTGACCCTCTTGTGCCACAAAGGGTATTACCGTTACACCACCCACCCTCTTGTTTCACAAAGCCGTTACCGAAGTTACACCACCTCACCCTCTTGTGGTGAATGAAGATGGGTGACAACAGGGACAGCAACAGGGTGACTCTGCGGGAGCTTCCCCTGGGATCGGCCATCGTCAGCAACACCCTGAGCTATGAGGGCCTGTGTCAGGCAGCCATGAAGTATCACGTGGAGGGCGGCAACTTCACCCTCAAAGATTCCCTCACAGGTAAGATAAAAAAAAAGTTAAAGTCTGTCCCGAGCCTTAGGCTCATCATATCAGGCCGGTGCTTATCCCGGTTTCTGTGGCGTTAAGCGACTGAGAGTCATAGACTCCCCCCCTGGATAGGTTGCCAGTCTGTCGCAGGGTTAACCCCCAACACTAGGTTGGTACCCCTTTTACACCTGGGTGGGGTGAGAAAATAGCCGTAAAGTGCCTTTTCCAAAGGCACAACACAATAGTCGAAAGCTGGGATCGAACCCGCAACCTTTAGATTACAAGTCCAACGCCCTAACCACTGGACTACAGCGGCGGCTCCTCACAGGTTAGGTATTTTGTTTATTTTATTTCATTCTTTTATATCCAGGATAATGGAATAAGCACTCGTGTGCTTTTTTTTTTATCCAGTCCCCGTGTGTATTGCAGTTTTGTAAATATTGTCATCTGTTCCCACTGGCACACTGTGACCTACTCTTACGAAAAGCGGGACAGGGTTTTTAACGTGTGCGCAAGATGTTCTGCGGTAGGTAAGGGCTGCTATACGGTATCCGTACTTCCTGCTTCTTTTCTGAGGTTTTTTCTTTTTTAGTGATGATGTTTTTTGTTGTTGTTGGGGGGGGGGGGGGGGGGGGTAGTGGTGGATTCCCTCACAGGTAAGGTAGGGGCTGCTAGACAGTGTCTGTGCGTCCTACTTCTTTCTGAGTTTGTTATGGTGATGATGTTGTTTGTTGTTGGGGGATGGGGGGTGGGTGGGGGATTCCCTCACAGGTAAGGTAGGGGCTGCTTAGACAGTGTCCGTGCGTCCTACATCTTTCTGAATTTTTTATGGTTATGATGTTGTATCCAAGGGATCATCCAAGTGGCGTGGAGAGAGGGGGGGGGGGGGTCTGCTGGATGGGTAACAGTTTGCCCTCCATACTTGCTTACCCAGGCTTTGCGCTCTAAAGACTAGAACGCAACTCCCTAGTCTTCCGAGACTGATGGTTGCCTATTACTGTTTGTTGTGTGTGTGTGGGGAGGGGGGGGGGGGGGTGATTCCCTCACTGGTAGGTAGGTAGGGGCTGCTAGACAGTGTCTGTGCTTCCTGCTTCTTTCTGTTTTTTGTTTTTTGTTTTGGTGATGATATTGTTTGTTGTTACTATGTTAGTGTTGGTTATGAAAGTGATATGATTGATTTTGGATGATGTGGTATGTTGTGTTTTTGGTGATGGTTTTGGTTTTGGTGTTGATGTTGTTTGTTACTGCTGGTGATGAAATCGATATTTATTGTTGATGATGGGGTGTGCTGGTTTTGGTGATAGTGGGATGTTGGTTTTGGTAATGATGTGATGCTGGTTTTGGTAATGATGTGATGTTGGTTTTGGTAATGATACGATGTTGGTTTTGGTGGTGATGTTGTTTTTGTGGTGATGTTGGTTTTGGTAAGATGTGATGTTGGTTTGGTATGATGTGATGTTGGTTTTGGTAATGAGTGATGTGTTTGGTAATGATTGGTTTTGGTAATGATGTGATGTTGGTTTTGGTAATGATGTGTTGGTTTTGGTGTTGTTGTTTGTTTTTGGTGAGATGCTGGTTTATTTCTAGTGATGATGTGGTGTATTGGTCTGGTGATGTGTAATGTGCTGTTTTGGTGATGATGTTGTTTGGCGTTTTGTAGGTGATGCTGCCTATCTATTTTTGGCATTGATGCTGTAAGGTAAAAAAGGTAAAGGTGTTCCCATAACCTAGGCGGTCGTAGGGAAGCGAGGCATCTGAGAACTCAGCTTCTCTTGGGCCAGCATATTGAGGGCGGCTCCCATCTCCTCTCCCTCGCTGCTTTACCTTCCCTGACCCTAAAGAGAGCAGGTACCCATTCACAGCTGGGTGAGCTGGGGGGACTGTACTGAAGACAGGCACGCAAACGGTCACCCATCCAACTGGTAACCCGCTCAACGCTGTTTAGTTTGACTGGGGAAAAGCGAGCGCCCTGACCACAGAGCTATCTCGCTCCCAAATTGATGTTATTTGCTGGTTTTGGCGATGATGATGTTTAGTGCTGTTTTAGTGCAGGTGGTGATGGTGGCTGTGATGATGTTTGTTGCTGTTTGTTGAAAGTTGTTTGTTGTTTGCTGTTATTTGTTAATGCTGTCTGTTTCTAGTTGCTTTTTGTTGTGACTTGTAACTTCTGTCGTTGCGCCATATGTTTGTTGATTTTGTTTCAATTTGTTTCGTTTTTTGTTGCATGTTATTAAGCTGTTATTGTTGAGACCAGTATCGCTATTGTTCGTATAGTTTTGTGTTTGCTTTGTATACAGATATGGCAGCAAAAAATATTGTAAGCATTTTGTTCATATGTGCATGACTGCATTTAATTATATTTTTTATACCCCTTTTTAAAACTCATTAATATACGTGCATGTAAATAAATTTGTTTGAAATAACTGTCCTTCACCTAATTCTACGAGAGCTGACATTTTAATCAAAAGTTTATGTGCCAGGCTGGCTTGTGTTAGCCTATCGCCTCATAAAAAAGGAAAAGTAATTATCCACCGAATATTCCCGTCTTGCTTTGTTACTTTTAGATAGTTCTAGGTGAGCACACATTGAGTTCATGTAGGGGTGCTAGTCAAGTTAATGGGGTTGGACTTTAGAGAACATACACACACACACACAAGCACGCACGCACGCACGCACACACCACAAACACAACAGGCACGCCCACCACCCATATCATATACATACATACATACATACATACATACATACATACATACATACATACATACATACATACATACCATACATACATACATAACATAACATACCACACATTACACATACTACATACAGTATACGTATACACATACATACATACATACATACTACATAAAAATCATACAACATACATACATACATACATACATACATACATACATACATACATACATACATACATACATACATACAATAATACACATACATAACAACACGACACGCACACATACATACATACATACATACATACATACACAACATACATCACATACACACACACACACACACACACACACACACACACACACACACACACACACCACACACACACACACACACTATAAAACATTTTGGGGGCGATGGGGGGATTTTTTGTGCATTGTTTCTGTCTTCGAATCATCAGTACTGAGAGCCACATAAAATAAGTCTACAAATTGCAGTGTTAAAAGTACTATAATGTTTTAATAGTACATGCTTATTGTATTATATATATATATATATATATATATATATATATATATATATATATATATATATATATATATATATATATATATATATAATGTGTTTTAATAGTAACTGATAATGATAGTAAACCGCTGCGGATGTTGAAGATATATATTTTTTAAGCGGAGGAATAGGAGGAGCAGGCAGAGAGAGCAAGGGAAGGAAGAGGAAGACGGAAGAAAAGGGACGAGACGACGACGACGACGACGACGAGAGAATGATGATGATGATGATGATGATGATGATGAAGAGGAGGAAACAATGACGGCCAATACATAATGAGGCGATGATGAGGATAATGACAAAATGATAGAGACAATGAATTTTTCTCCTCCTTGTAATCATAAACCATCGTCAATCGCACAGGCCTACTTACAC